>JAZHYW010055864.1:0-40679 GCA_037355805.1 Ixodes ricinus | reverse complement strand
CTCAGACCTGAGGAGTGCCCATTCCCTATTTCTTTTATTGCGATTATGTTCGGGGCAGATGTCCGCTCGGTATTTTATGGAATGAGCGATCGCGATTGTACCCGTGTTTTAACACTGGTTGAGATCGGGATGGGCTGACTTAGGGTGCCTTCGTGCGTTCTTTGCTTAGGGTGACGGCATCTGACCATTTTGTTCCGGATTGTTTTGTTTCTTTTTTGCGGTACTTTTGTGACCAGCTATTTTTTCGTATTTTTCTCGAGAGCGCGTGCTGTCGGCATCGGATACTACGAAGAATGTCATCACCCTAAGCAAAGCGCGCACAAATTCACTCTAGACTGACCAATAGGAAAAGCAGGCGCCTGCCTAGGGCAGCAAAATTGTGGGATGGCAAATTTCCAAAGGTGGCTATAGTGGCGTCGATATGTGGCAACCCTGCCCCATGCCAAAAAGCTTGAGGAATGAAGGCTTTTATGTTTCTAAAAGCAACTACTAACCAATGTGACAAAATACAGAAAAGGAATTTACATAGTACACAGGGCACCACGGTTGGCCCAAAAAACAATAGCAATCACAGGAGCAAGGCCATATAGGCTCCGGTTCCAAAACGAAGATAATCCGAGAAGTGCTACGCAACAACTGATCTTGATGCCTGCTCAAGGGTGTCAGTTTGTTTTCCTTAACATTAGGGCTGTAAAAGGTTAAAAATAAACTACCGATCCTCTGAATTACAGTAGGCTCGCAAAAAATCGAACTCGGATTAGGGGCGGATCTAAGGGAGGGGCAACGGGGGCGGCCGCCTCCCCCTCCCCCTTCTCGGAGGGCAATTTGACATGGGTAGACCCCCGACCCTCCTTCCCCCCTCTCCCCCAAATAAAACAGATTACCGGCCTGCCAGGTGGTAGAAGGCTCGGTACTCAAGGACGAGGGTTAAAAATAGGGTAGGTCGCACCCTAGCAGGCACACTTGTACTCTAAACTTGGAGAACCACTCTGTCCGAATGGAAAAATAGTATCCTTACAAATTTCCCCTCCCCCCTTCCCAAAACAGAGTTCTGGATCTGCCCCTGACTCGGATATTTTATACTTTTGGTTAATCCAGACAAATTTAAAATTTGATTCTCACACTATGTTTTCAATGTATTGATAAACCGCTCATTTAAAAACAACGCTTTCACGTAATACTTTTTGTTGTCGCAACACATTGTACCGACGTGGAGTCGTGTATCACCACTGTATTGTGCACGTTAAAGACCCCTGGCTTGCAGTTGTACAGCACTGGCTAAATTGCTCATCTACAGCTGAGAGACAAGTCGCCCATTGAGGCAGACTAAGTTTAGGCTGTATAAACATATCCACAACCCATTTTTTTTTTTTTTTTGTTCTCACGGTTTTGTTGAGCACGTTTTTTTCCGAGCGCGGGTGCACCGCTTCTCTGCAGTGCACCGGTGCTCGGTAAGCACGCGCCTAATGGGGACAATTGTCCACAATACGCTGAGCAACTGAGAGAGAAGACGAGAGCAAGTGGGGACGTCGGAACGCCGAGCTTTGGTTGAAGTGATTAGTAGGTAAACCTAAAGCTAGCTACATTTGTCTCCACTGCACTCGTCGAATGTGTCAGAACGCGAAATGCCATACGATTTCGCATTTGAACGCGTTCAATGAGTGCAGTGGAGACAAAGGCAGGTAGCTTTAGGTTTACCAACTAATCATTCCAACCAGAGTCCGGCGTTCTGACGTCTCTGCGCTCTCGTTTCTTCCTCTCCCTCAGTTGCTCAGCGCATAAACAACTTCTTTGCTGGATGAACAAACTTAAGTTTGTTTTTAGGTGTCATGTGCTGTCAAACGGTCCCTGATAGACAACATTTCTGAGGGATAAATAAACTTTTCACAAATATTTCACCGATGTTTCATGTGTGACATGCCTGCGTATGATTAGGAGGGCTGTGTGGAGAAAATCATTCAATATCTGCTTTCTTTGTGTAGCCATCTACATAACAAATCATAATTTTATCTTGCATCATATTAGATAACTTTCTGATAATTCAAACAAAATTCACGGCTTCCCGGAGTTTGCTACTGTAAATTCTTAGAGGGAATACAGGTGCCAAGAAAAAAATAACCAGAGAATGATGCACCTTACAATTTTGTGGCTAAGTTTAGCGGGAATTTGACGTCAACCACGGAAAAACTTGACACGACACTGCGACAACCTGCCAGATTATGCAACAAAACAATTTCCCGCTTGATCTAGCGGGAAATTGACATCACGTCATGCCATAAATTCACACTGCGAGGTCACGCGACACATAGAATTTACCTCAACGTCGCACGGAATGTACAGCGTAGGGAGAAACATATAGTGCAACAGCCGGGACAGAGAAGGTGTGGGTACCAGGGAAACCGGGGTGTGGGGCGACATGTTGAAACCCTGGGGGCAGATAATCCCTCCTACTGAAATTCATCTGAATCTATACCTAGGCAAGCAGTATTTGAACACATTCACTCTACCCCGGTAGTTAGGCATGACTAGAAGTTAGAATCACGACCTACAAAGCACCAATTGAGAACCACAGGGTGCTCTCTTGTCAACTTACCTAATATTTGACAGGCAATACACAATATTTCTGGACGTCCACTGTGATCACTTCTCAGGTTCAAGTAAGTGATGTGCACGTATGTGGCGTCAACAAAGATCTAATTTTTGTGAGGCATCAAAGTTTCGAGTTTGCCAATGTCACGGAGTACAAAGCCGAATGAAACACCATTCTGTTTCCAAAAACAGTGCGCATGGTGCGCAGATTCATCGCTGTGCAGTGGATCGACTTCCGTTTCGCATTTCAGATTTTTCTCCACTATTCTTGTAGAACAAAGCAAACTCGTGCAACAAACTTCTCTTGTCCGTTAAGTAGAATTTACCACTCTTTACCGTTTCATACCCTTTAGAATGATTCGTAGACAACATATCTGGAGGCGAATACCTTGGTCTTCACTGTCGGCTCAGTCAAAATGACGGCTTGCAAATGTTAAAAGGCTAGACGAAGCGTGGTGGAGAAAAGCCACGCGGAAATATTTAACCCTAGGTCGGAGGTCCGGCCAGTGCGGTAGAGCTCGACGGTTTTAGTCCACAGACGTTGGGCGAGTTTCGCCTTCTTTTCGAGTCTGAGCACTCGGCCCAGGAGCACGCATTTGCAGTTCCATTTCTTCTCCGGGCGGACGGCCCGATCGAACACTTTTGTCCTCCTTCTTCGGCGCAGCGTTCACGGGAGAGTTTGGAGCGAATGCCAAAAAGGCCACCCGCAGACGAGAGATTACGGCTTTTCTAGACGAACTGGGAGCACCGCTTGGGTGGGTCTGGCGACAATTTGGGCGGAAATCCGCAGCGGCGTCAGGGTAGGGCGGTGGCCGTCAGGGCCTGGCAGACCTTGTCGTAGCGCACCTGGGTGTTGCGGAAGATGTCCTCGGCCATGTCCCCCACCGTCGTGTAGCGGGTGCGGCCCAGGTCGAACATGTCCCGCACCAGGGACTCCACCTCCCCCTGCAATGGAACGCCCGATGCCATCTGTGACTGGGACAATCCACGACCAATGACTGCGGAACGGTGTCTAAAGCGCATCTCCGGTTAGTGCGTTTACCGTGGGTTTAGACGAGGTCTCTCGGAGTTCCGTTGTGCGACTTTCTAAAGCGTCGTGCTGTTGCCTATTTTCAGAAAGCGCGTGCAGTGGGCATCAGGTACTACAAACACCCCGAGTATAGAGTGGGTTGTTATTGCTGCGGCGTAGATCTGTGGTAACGCTTCCGCCTCTCACGTGGAGGACCCAGGTTCGATTCCCGTGGACGGCAGATGGTCTTTTTCGAGGATTTGGCAAGATCGACGACGTGCACCCTACTACGCCAACTACAACATCAACGACGACAGCAACTGCTACGAAAACAACACGAATGACGGAGGTCACTTCCAGTGGTGGGAGAGCCCATAACAGCTATCGCCCTGAAACATGACCTGTATTTTGTTTTTGGGCTAGCTTCTAAGCCTGTCTGACACCACCGCGACGTGGCTGGTTTGAATCTCCGCAGCCGTAGCGAGATACGTGCGACTCCTCTGGTCCCTTTCCAGGGAGGAAAAGGGTGCTTTTGGGGTGTCACAGATGCACCTCCAGAAGAGACATCCGCTTTCCTCACATACGTATGCGTAGCTTTCGCGACACGGAACTCAAATTCTGCGGAGAGTCTCCTCAAGTTGTACGCACAAAGAACCCAGACTTTAAAGGTGACACAAGAGATGCTAGCTTTTGGTCGGTGTCCCAAGGGGATCGTAATGATACTTTAACCACATTGTTTCTTAAAATTATTATTGCCAGACGTCTGAATATTTACCTAAAACTGCAGGAAACAAAAAATGTATCCTCGAGGAGCTTTAGAACGCTCTGCAAAGGGGCAAAGCGATATCGCCCGAGCTTACGGACACCGTATCTGAAGCTCTGGTAACCACATTTTTTAATTGTAGCAATTGCTAATTGCAACCGCTCTGCACTTGACAAGAAAATAGCGGCGTCCACACAACAGTCAACGAATAAAGTGTCAATACTCTAAATTGTGATTCGAACCAAACCGAATTGCAGGTTGCGGGTCCCAGGAGCCGCAAGATTCTTGCGAAACGGGCAACATTGTGAGCGATGTCTTGCGGCTTCCGCCGGCTGTGTTCCGAGTTGAATATATTTCGTCTTTCAAGGACCCGCAACAGTCGGGTGGCTTTTCTCCTCTTCACCCCGTTCCCTCATTACGCGTTCAAGGTCACACTGCGAGCGTTCCAAAGCTCCACCCTCCTTTTGCGTCGTGTGGTGGAAAAGAGAGAAAGCCCGCACGGCTACCTCGGCCGATCGGCTAGCTCTGCAAACTGTCCAAACGAAACCGCACGCTTCCCTCCCGCGACAATAGCAAAAGTAGCGAAGACTTTGAAGTTTCCAGGACCCGCAACTGGCAATCCGGTTTGGTTTGGACTGGTCAGCACGTTTAGTGGCGGCAACCGAGGGTGGTGATGGTGTACCTTGAAGAAGTGGCAGAGCTCCTTGAGGTCCTCGTCAGTCCCCAGAAACCCCCATGCCAGCACAGGGGTCACATGCTCCATCAGGGTGTAGTAGCGGGAGAAGAAGCCGTCGGAGTACTGCGCAAGCCCCGGGCAACGTACCGTTCACACCCGTCCAACTGGGCTACCACACTTCCCAAAGGGACACTCGACTCTCAAAAAAACATGTTTTTAGATGCTTAATAAAGACAAAAGGAACTCCCCGGTGATTTGGAGGCGTTTCTAGGTTTCGGTTCTTTGTCGAAGCACATCTTTGCACTGGCGGGCCTGCCCCCAGTGACCGAGGCGTGCAATGCACGTGCCATACTTCCTCTCGATCCTACGAGAGAGACGAGGCGGTAGCTTCGCGCCATGGCCAAGGGGAGGCAGGACCGCTGGCGCAAACATGAGCTCCAATAGGAAACGGAAGTCTAAAAAACGCGTCCAAATTAAGCGTTTTTTTTTTTTATGCTCCAAAATGCTGTATTTGTTTTATATCTTTATAAATCGAATCGAGTCAATTTAGTGCTTGTGGAACAAAACCCTAGTGGTTGGGTTTTGTTTCAAAGAAACAGTACAAAGAACATGTCAACATACATGTTTTGTTTTAGTTATCCAACTGGAGCAGGTAAAGAGCTGGCAAGCTGCCCAGACTGAGAAGCATCAAATGGAAACATTAAGGGCAAAAATTTTTCACCTTTCTTTTCATTCGGTTTTCTATTGGCGCAGAAACTCCTATGACATCCTAGCGGTCTCAAACTTTGTACCCGAGGGATTTTACGGGACTTCCCAATTGGATGATGAGCTCTCATCATCTGAACTGAATTCCGAGAAGCGTTACAAGCCCGAATCGAAGAGCCGGTGCTCCGATTGCCGCTACAGCCAGAAAAGCAGACACACGAAGCGACCAAATTGTGCGTATCACGTGCTCAGGGCGTCTAATTTCAGAACTATGAATAGCCTCAGCAAGGCAAAACACAGTATTGCACACAACTACCGTAAAGTTCCGAAGACGCCTGCCCCGAGAGGTCGCCCATCCCGTTTTTATGGCTATATATCTGTAACATAAAAATTGCGAAACGTCGCCCACCCCGATTTCTGTCGGACAACACGCAATGTCCGACGGGAATCGCATCAACTGTGCAACTTGCTGTACCGGCACGTCAGACAAGCGAGTTTATAGCAGTTCCCGTGTTTTTGTACGCGATCTGCGTGTGCGATCTCCGTTCCATGCGAGTTGGTTCCGCGTGTACTATATTGCATCGTGAAATATGATTTTGCTGCGTTCGCGATTTGCGATATTTGTTCCTGTAACATACGAGTTTGTAGCGGATTCCTGCCTTTTTGTCCGCGATCTGCGCCTGCGATATCGGTTCCTGTGACAGGCAAGTTTGTAGCGGGTTCCCGCGTGTTTATCGCATAGTGAAACATGAATTTGCGGTGTCCGCGATCTGCGGTATCAATTTCCGCGTCACGTAGTTTGTAGCCGGTTTTTGATAGTTTTGCTGTGGCGTCCCCAAAGATAGTCCACCCCATGTTTTCACCATTTATCTCTTCATTTGGGTGGGCGTTCTTTCAGAACTTTACGGTAGTATAGTTCCCCTAAAAAAAAGATAGGAGCACTTCCAGGGATGTGCGTGCTTTTGCATTAAGGTGTTAACTTTAAATATGTAATCACCGCCATACATGTACGCCATTTGTGGCAGCGTCCCTCAAAGGGTCAAAGCCGCGATAGCAGTCTGGGCCCACCGGTAGCACCGATGTCTGCGTCTAGGCTCCGCCATTCGGTGGTGAGGTGGCAGAGATGCACGGGAAGATAACGGGCCTTTCGCCCTAAATTTAGAACATGGATGCTGCTGCTGCGCTCGAGTCTGCAACTGCTTACCGCCAACAGGCTTTTCTTGGCCTTGAGGACCGACCATATGGCTGCAGCCAGAGCCTGCAAGAGAAACCACCAAGGCACAACTGTAGTAACAACGAGCAACTGATTGCTGTAAGTAGCGTGAAGTCCAACATATAGGTCAAGCTTTTGATGAGCAAAGTCCACGGGTCCACTTCCCCACACGGGGATCATTTCAATTATGGAAAGAACAACGAATGAGAAAGAACCGATAGTTTTTTTAGCTTGAAAATGCTCTTTGCATTGAGGGCACATGAACATACGATCGACGTCTCGGCTCCGATCACTTTTTCTAGTGAAATCGATATTGGCGCCCCGTGATTCGCTGGCCACTTTGCATAAATGGCTTACCTCAAGTAGAAGACAAGAAAAGTCCAACCAAAATCTACATTGGAGCGTTCCCTACCACAAGCAATTTGGGGTCTGTCCGACTGAATTCACTGAATCTGGTTAGTTTTTCCATGCCAAATGTAAGGTCAACCGCAAAAGCGGTTAGTACGAGTGTACGGAGAGTAAGATCTTCCTTTGACTTGTTGTTGGCCACATTAAAAGAATGTATAATAGTGTGAACTAAATCAAATGTTTTCGAACTGGGTTCCTAAGAATGCAGGGGTTCCGTAGAGTACCCTCATAAGTTCCCCAAGCTGCCAAATTTGCTCAACCGTCCCTGGTCCTGAACAAGCATTTTTTGTAATATAAGAACCAGTTTAGCAAATCTTAGCCACCCATTGATGCAAAACTACCTATGAGCCACATATTTTTTACTATGTGTAGGGTAACCATACTCCTCAGAGTTGAAAATGGGACATTAAGAGGAAGGGTAGGGGGAGGGAAAGAGAAGAAGGGGGCGGGGGGCAAGCGAAGAAAGAAAATACCTCGGCTACTATTCAGTTTACCGTGAAAACGCACACTTTTCTGGGGCTTTTGCTGACTACACAAGCACCTTTCTTAACCATTCTTCAAAATCTAAGCATGACAAATAGATTAATATAGAAAAGTGCCCCATACGTATGTCTTTGCAAACAAAACTTAATGGCAAGTGGAATCACAGAAAAGCTAAAAATCCTACCCTATTGGAGATAACATTTTTATACTGTTTATTCTAATACAATGTCGCGAGTAATCATTTCCCGTTTGTTTTCTTCCCCTCGTTTGGTACTGATTTCAAGAGCAAGTTCCCACGAAAATGGGACATTGGCTTATATTCAGACAAAATGACAGGATGGTAAAAATTTACCTCTGAAACAAGACTGTCCCGGCCAAAATGGGATGCCTGGTCACCCTAACTACGTGCCTTATAGTACTTTACAAGGTCTGTGGGCTTCTTTACTACTTCACTGCATCAGTGCCGAGATTGCAGAGGGTTTCTTAGTGCAATAAAACGAGATATAAGCATTCCTCGAGACTGAAAAGTTTGAGAAACCCAGGACTAAACAAATGCAGCAGCTGAGTTTGAGACAATGTCTGTCCCTTTTTAGGATGTCTTTGATGTTCTGTTTTTCCATTAAGATAAGCCATCCTTTCCTCTCTGCAATGAATTAGGCAGCATCTCTGTTTGACGGACACTGCCCCTCGATGTCATTACTGCCATGCGGGAGTCCCAAGAGCATGCTTTTCTCGTGGCTTTCTTTGAGGCACCTGTACCGTGCTGTATCAGGTGTGCTGCACAGTGTAAGCGTTGCTGTGTCATGCCGCCAGTGCTGCCCCCTCTCCTTCCCTGCCTATTCAGGGTGTTTCAGCTAACTTGTGCCAAGACTTAAGAAAAGCTGTTGCACACTACACGTGTCGAAGCAACAGCGAGTGTTCTTCGCAGTCCTATTGAGAGAGTCAAGATATGTTTTTGCAATAGGCCAAACTGGCTAGTTAATGCAGATCAATTAGCTAACTTTTGAAATATTAATTTGTGCAGAAAACCTCCAACACAAAAGTTGTTTGTAGAATGCATTGAGAATCCTCCCATCGTGTTGTTTCCATAAAAAATCTTTGCAGTGCCAAACTTTTAAAGAAAGCGCGCAAGATTTTTAAAAGTTCCACGTGACTAAGGGCATTAACGTCGCAGTTCGCTAGCGGGTAGTCGCGTAGAAATTCTTTTACATCTCGCGCATCATTATTATGCTTTCTTTAAAGCTTGAAAACATTAGCCAAACAGGGGCCATACCTTTATGGAAAAGGCACGATGGGATGTTTCTCAACACGCTTTGCTAACGTTTGAATCAAAAGCTTTGCACACAAATATCTAAAAAAATTGTACAGACTATTTACTTCACGTGAAGATGGAGGACCAGCGAAGCTGTTATCTTTACGACAACTATACGACACCTATACGATGTACATATGATTGCAATGAAGACATGTACACAACTTCATTGTTTAATTGTCTTTATTTAATTATTAGTGACTAAAGTGATCATTGCCTTATGGTCACTTATGGGCAAGTTCTAAACCCAATTTTTTTAGGCACACCTCGAGGACAGTTTTTCCGATTGAGCCCAAGTTTTCTTATCAGCAACGCAGAAGCGAAAAAAGAGAAGGTTAGATTGGCGCATTCTGCCCTCAGCCTCATCACAGCACACTCTTAGCTGACATAAGTCGGTGACCGTACATGATAACAAGGGATCAGGACCTCACTATCTAATAATGCCAAGGAAGGCTGACTCAGTGGTTGTCCCCTCTTTTATTTATACTTGCCACGACCAATCGGAACGAAGGAGCACCATTTAAATGGGAGTTTTTTTGTTAACATCCATGGACACACTTTTTCCAGATCCTAGCACATAACAGCTTCGCTGTAAAGTTAGCTAATGAGTGTTGCAGTGTTGCCACGCCATAGTTACAAGGATTTCGGAATCGTTCCACACTCCCACAACCCGGAATGGAATGGAGAATGGAATGGGCCCGGTCCTTATGCAAGCTGTGCCTATCTTTAGCTGGGGCCTAAGGCCTGCTGGCATAGCACTAGTGGCTCTTGAAACAGCCTTTTTGCACTGGAGGTGACTAACAGCATGATTCTCTCACCAGCCCATGCTCATTCCAATGAAGGTGGCATCCCCAGTGAAGCAACCAAAACTCAAAAGTTGTACATAAAAGAGGTGTCGTTCCCAGTACCGCGAGACGCAACAAGCGGCTGCTGTAACCATGTGCGATTACAGCACCGGTCGTAGGCCACCGCCGGAGACAAAGCCACGCCAGCCGCCTTCCTATTATGCGGGATTTCTCTCTCCAGAGGTGCCCACAGGGTCAAAAGTGCCACAACTAGCTCGTATCTCTGCAACACATGGGATTGACAAGCCTCTCGTTACGAAGCACCTTGACTCCGTTTTCACCTTGCGACAGATCGTAGCAGATGCTACGACCGACCCCAGCAAATCCAGCGCTGTGAATGATCACTCGCCAAACCCCTCCGCATGTCACTGCATCTCTTCCAAAGGTCACACGACACATGGGATGGGCTTCGATAGCTTGCTGGTAAAGTACCCTAAAATCTCGTAAGGACTCCCATTCAAAATGAAGAGACTTTATAAAAAGTGATAAAACACTGGGCCATCCGTTACAAACCACGTGAAATGGGAACTGATACCGCTGATTGCGGACGTGGCAAATTTGTGTTTCAAAATGCGATAAACACGCGGGAATTTGTTACTGAACCCGTGTCAAGGTAAAAGATATCACGGACTGCGGACACAGCAAATTCGGCTTTACACGATGCGAAGGAGGTGCGCGGGAACCTGCCACGAACTCGCATCTCACGAGGACCTGATACCGTAAATCGCAAATACAGCAGATTTGAGTTTTGACAGAGCAATAAACATGCGGGGACAACTCGTATGTCATGGGAACCGATATCGCATGTGCAGATCGCGGACAAAAATGCGTGAATTCCGCTAGAAACTCTTGCCACACGTACCGGTACCGCGGATTGTGCGGTTGACGCGATTCGTGTCGGACATTGTGTGATGTCAATGGAAATAGGGAGTGGGCAATGTATTTGGAATATTTATGTCATAAATATTTAACCAGAAAAACGGGATGGGCAATCACTCGGGAAGCGCGCCCATACAGAATTTCAAGGTAATGTTTCTGCTAAAGCTATGGTATACTAGAGCTTCCCTGATTTTGTTTCTGACTACCATCTGCAAAGTGCCTGAAGAAATACGCTGCAAATTATACAGTTAGAGCTTCTGCTGTATGGAGTGAAGCATGTTGTCAGTTTCCACCTGTAGCATCTTGCATTTACCCCGCTTAA
The DNA here is from genome assembly GCA_037355805.1 of Ixodes ricinus. Taxonomy (NCBI): domain Eukaryota; kingdom Metazoa; phylum Arthropoda; class Arachnida; order Ixodida; family Ixodidae; genus Ixodes; species Ixodes ricinus. The sequence goes on along the minus strand of JAZHYW010055864.1, from coordinate 29,475 downwards.
CTAGACATCTTTGAGATCTTATCAAGCAAAACACTTTGGCCAGGAGTCGCCTAAAAGGGAAAGGCCTAGAGTGCATCGGCAAACAAAATGGAAGTTTTTATTCTTGCCATCCGTTGCAAGCTTTTACGCTTCATCGCACTATTCTATGCCTGCAATGGCACAGAGCGCTCTATGCTACCACCGCTCAGCTTAATAAAATCCCTACTTTGGGGTCTTGCATATTTTTGCTGAAGCCTCCGCCTTTGGTAACATTAGCATTACGCCGCTTTTGCCAGCAACACAATGTAGCTGTCAAGAGCCATTTTTCGAGTTTGGCAATTAGACGAGTAGAATGGTTTGGTCGTTCAACAAGTGGAAATGGTTCCAATGTTTCCATTTCTAGGAGTTGAAAGGAATGAAATTAGCGGAAACTTCAATTCCCTGAGATGGAGTGGGAACGAAATGGGCTAATCAACCCGAATTAATTAGCCAGTTTAGCACATTGTGAAAAATATCTCAACTTGCTCGATGGAACTGCAAACAATACTGCATTGGTTCAACATGCATAGCAAGCACCAGCATTTTTAAAGTCTTGGCACAAGTTAACCGAAACACCCTGTATGAGCGACGCCGCTAGACCTTCAGTTTCGTTCACTGAGCAGGCTCGGTTGGGCTAACTATCTTATCAACCTCCCTCTGGGCACGTGCCGTCTCCTTGAAGCCCGTGGTGAGCCAGCGGTTCTGGGTGACAGCCACCACCGTGGCGGGTGGGTTGCCCAGGTCCTCAAGGCGTCCAGCAGCATATAGTCGATGCACACGTCGTACACCGTGCAGCACACCACCTGCGTTGGGTAGCGCACGTCACGCGAGCGTCTCCTTGTTGCCAAACTCCGGCACGAGTGAAACAGAGCTCGGGCTTGGTCCACAAAGCAAACTGTTTAGCCGCATAATGATTGACTAGTTTGCGGTTGTGAAACATTTTAGAGCGCAGCTCTTAGGCGCCCGCTTCTGGCTTGAGCGGCGCCGCCGTATTGCGCGGTGCATATGGGAAGTCCCCATAATCGCACCACTCATGCCCCCCAGGGTCACGTGACCGGGGCGCGACGGGACCCCCAGGCTATGTGACCCCCCTGGTCATGTAACCCCCTGAGGTCATGTGGACCCCCCCCCCAAGGTCATGTACCCCCAAGCAGTGACCCCCTCCCCCCCCGAGGTCATGTGACCCCCTCCCCCCCCGGAGGACATTGAAGAATGAGGGAGGAGGAGGAGGAGGAGCAGGAGGAGGGGTATACCTCCCTGAGTACCCTTCCCTCCTCCTCCTCAAGAGCTGCGCTCCGATTCGGCATTACACGGAGTTGAGTCTAAATATTGAAATCCTTGTACTTTAAAACAATATACACATTTATATGTTCGATCGTCCAGATTCATTTAGAAAATATAATTTTGATTTCCGGGGGCTTCCCTCTCAGTTCTACAAATACGTCATGGTAGGTAACCAATAGGAAATTGTTGTCTGCACAAGAAAGTGACGTGGGCCGGACTTGATGGCCCAAGCCAGGTTGTCGTGCATTGCTCCAAAAGTGGGGCCACAATGAAGTCATGCACAAGTCATCGGACGACATCTAACGTCCAACATTATGCTCGGATAGCGGTAAGATTATCCGACCCAGTGGTGGAACTGCTGTGCCATTTTCACCAAACTGCGCCAGAACAAATACCCTGCTACATGCTGCTCCAAAGGTCGTATTTGTGCACAATTTGCGCCATCTCTGCGCCGAAAGGGAGCTGTTCTCAAAAAGGAAACTAAAAGTCTCGTAGCGCGTGGCATTCTTGGCGATGCCACTGAAAAGTAAGAAAGTACAGTTGTTTTTTCGGTGCCTCAGTACTAGGTGTGAAGAGTAGGGCTGCGCGAATATTCGAATTATCAAATACTAGTTTCAAATTATACGCTATTTGATATTCGCTTCCAACTGAACTGCGATATTCATACTTTTTGAAGTGTTGATCGCGGCGGTTTAGCCCCCTTGAGTGCGCTTCTCCTCAAGCACCCATGCACTGTGGAGAAGCAATACCTGCGGAGCTGACACCGCGATCTCTCGACTAGCTTCGCTGCAGCGCAGCCGCGCACTTAGGCGAAAACAAAGCTTCAAAATGGTATAACGCACGCGCGCACCTGGTGTAATGAAGAAAGAAAATAACGTGGTTGGTAATATTTATATTGCAGGAAAATTTTCAAAATTTACTATGGCTTTTATGCAAGGGTATATATTACGCAGCGACGTTCTTAGCAGCCTGTGTTCATTACTTGTGCTTGTTTTGTTTTAACTCAGAATTGAAGAAAATATTTTCATATAGCAAGAAGATTTATAAATCCCCTCAATTAGGTATAGCGGGTCCCCTATAGGTTTAATTTTGTGTCAAATCTGTCATTTACTTGCCAACCTAATGTAAGCATTGGACTGTCTGAGGCTACAGTCTATAACTATAGCTAGATTAAATTTAACAGAGCTCATAAAGCTTGGGAACCTTTGCGAGTAGAGCTGCCACCTGCCTGGTTTTTGACCGGCCCGGCCGGTTTTTAGACAGCAGGCCGGTTGCCGGTCCGTAGGTAAGACCGGCCGTCATTGGCCGGTTTTTTGACAGCCATCGAAGTGCGATTGCTTTTAGCTTTTTTTTGTGTGTGTTTTTTTTAGGTGACAATTCAACAACTACGACAATAAATATTTTGTCGACGAAAAAAATAAGTCTAATCTAAAATTACACAAACACCGTCAGGACACGTGATTAGAGAAAGTACGCGGGCGAGCGCGGCAGGGAGAACTCCATGAGACGGGGGAAGGGGGGGGGGGGGGAAGAGGGGTACGGTCAACACAAAACAAAACGACCACCGGGGGCGCGGTGGAAAGCTGGAAAGCCGGAAAATAAGGCAAAGCGAGAACAAGCAAGACACCGGCGGGCAACTCGGCGACAGGCCCTCCCGACAGCTGAGCCTTCTGGGAGGTGTGTGTTTTCTTAACGATTGTCGGCATCTTGACAAGGACACGCACGGCGCTTCGTCCGTCCACTGTGACGGGCAAGCGATGCACTTCTCCTTCGACTACACGTGGTGTAATATTGTTGTTGTTACTTTAGATCCTCGTCGTTTTTCCCCTCCCTCTTCGTTCTCCATTTAATTGTTTAAGTGCCAAGACCAGAGAAACGCACTGACGATGTCTAGGAAGAGCTGAGCATCTCTCGGAGCTGGGCGTCTCTCGAAGCGTCTCTCGGACCCCCCACCCCGGGTTGAAGGGCCGGTTTTTTTCGGGAAAAGGTGGCAACCCTATTTGCGAGTTCAACTGAATTTTTGTTTAAGCATGGTGCAACAGTGGTGAAAGGCATGGAGAAAGGCGCAGCAACTATGCAATATTCAATTAAAAAATATCACCCAAAACCACTACCATAAAATTCCGAGATGCCCCACCTCCGAAAGGTAACCCACCCTATTTTTGGCTTGATTTGCAATTTTCTTTTAAACACCGACATCTAGCCTACTCCTCGTGATTCGGCAGCCGCACGGTGCCGACCCATGCGAGAGAGAGGGAGCACTTGCCCCTTGGCGAGCAGCTCCTTCTCCGTCTGCTCCAGGTGCTGCGACTCCAGCACGTAGACCAGCAGCTCGTCGTACGCCTGCAGCGCTTCCTTGGGGTCCTGCAACACACGGACAGCCTTATCGGCGACGGGTCAAAGTGGGCCGCTAAAGCAGAGAGTTGGCTCGAGCGCCCCAAGAGTGTCTGGGGCTCCTTGCCCCAAATCCTAAAGTTCTGGACATAGTTTTGGACACAGCTCGACCACGAGTATGTACGAGTAGAGCCATTAAATGAGCAATGTATCGTTCCCCAAATCTCTCGAGGGCGCCACCATTTTGTTGCCTGGTGCAGAGCGGCTGTGATAGTTACAATTAAAAAACGACATTTCCTGAGCATTTTTGGTCGAAGACGCTTACGAGGGCTCGGTACTCTAGCGGACAACTCTCTGTGGCATTTCGGAAAAAAGCGAAGAGAGGATGTGCGCAGCGTTGGTGGGCTCTCAAGGTGCGCAAGCACACGTGGGCCCATAACTTTGACTGCCTGGCTGCAGAAAGTTGACTGCAACTATAGCAAAGTCACAATTCTTACGTAGACGAACACAAAATTGTCGACCACTGCGTAATGGCAGCGTCGAAAGCGGTAACTGTGGTGGCCTTCACACCTTGCAAAGGGGGATCGGTGGCCGAGTGGGCTAGTGCACACCAGCTTGGAGCACGTGGAGCGAAAGCTCGCACTGCAGAATCCAGAGTCCTGGGTTCAATCCCCACCCCTGCCCGTTTCGATCTGGATGAGCATCGTACCGGCGTGCGGTCGTGTATCACTACTGCATGGTGCACGTTAAAGACCCCAGGCTAGCGGTTGTACCGCACTGGCTAAATTGCTCATCTACAGCTGAGACACCAGACACCCATTAAGGCAGACTAACTTCCGGCTGTATAAACATACACACACCCCAATTTCTTTTTCACGCCTTGCCATGCTTGGTTTTGCAAGCGTGGCCGCCACTTTGTGACGCTGCCGGTACAGACCGGTCAACGATCGAGTGTTCCCCATCGTAGAGATCACGACTGTAAATTAGAGTAGCTTGCCAAAGCGATTTTGCACACTTCTTAGGTTTGCTTCGTTTAGCCCACACTGTACGGAAAGTTATCGAGCGCTATTCGGCCGTAAAAAAAGCCATATAAATTAGGGCTGGGCAATTGATCGATTAACCTTCCGATTAATCGATTAAGGCTTTAATCGCGATCAATTTTTTTAACCGGTTAATCGGTTTTTTAATCGGTACACCAAAAAGATGTCGATTGGACGCACGCACGGCTCTATCCTGGACGACCTGCCCAAACTAGAAGTTCGCAGCTGGAGCAAAAATATGTGAGTCTTTGATTCGTTGAACTAGTGCCACTAAATAAGCTACGCTTCAAAGAAACGACACTTGGCCATATTGTGTCTTAAAATCATGGTTTCCAGTTATCTGAAGCTTTATCTGAAATCACAGGAAACGCTTTTCCGCCCTCCGCAAATGTTTAAACAGTTCGCGACAGAGCAAAGCAATATTGCGTGACCTTCCGAACACCGAAATCTAATGCTGAGGAAGTCGCATTTTGAATCATGACGATCGGCAGTTGCGTCTGCTCTGCATACGAGCCAAAATGGCGGCGCCCACAACAATGTCGGGGAACGGAAGTGCCGATACCCCAAGCGAAGCTCATTTAGTAGTTTTAGGTTGAACTATATGATCATCAATTGTTAAAGTCCTTTGCGCCGTGTACCAGAGAGTAAAATAAGTCTTCAAAGGCAAGACGAGTTGTTGCATTCTTTTTAATATATTATAAAAATCAACGAAACCGATTAATCGATTAATTAATCGATTAAAGGGTGGCGATTAATCGGGTTAAAATTTTTAATCGACATCAGCCCTAATATAAATAGGCTAACGAACAGAGTGCAATAGAAATTTTGTACAAATCTGTCTTTAGGTGATGCAATTATTAAACTCAAATTTCGTAAGAGTAGGCTTCTGAGAAAAGATGCGAAAAAGAAAAACGTGCCATTCCTGTGCACTGGGAGAAAACGTAAACAAATCGTCTGGTGGACGCCGTAACTTACGGATCGTGCCACACACGCTCGGTTTGCTCTAAAGTGCTCTGTCTCAAAGAAGATTTTAACTTTATGCTCTGCATGGTGCCATCCGAAAGCAGTGGCACCGACTACGGCGGTTTGGTTCCGATCTTTTCCAATACATAGCAATCACACGTTTTTCTTTTCTCACATTTTTTTCCAGAAGCCTGCACACACGATCTGAGCATAATAAATGCACCACCCAGTGGTGTCACTAGGGTCAGCGGCACCCAGGGGCGATGGCCCGCCGCGACAACCCCCTCCCCGCTCTGCGACCCGCCACAACCCCCCCCCCACAGTGCCGCCACTGGCACCACCCCAACACACCTTAGTGCGAGGTTTCACTGCACTCCATTCATTGGCTTGCTTCTGCGGCTGAACAGCTCTCGAGAACGACTAGCAGTTTCAGAACTCAGGGGCGGCCCACGGAGACTGAAGAGTGTGCAAGGCGTGTCTCGGGACACCCACCCTGCCGGTGCGGACCATCAGTGCACCCAGGATCCGGCTGCCAGCGCTGATGAGCCAGTGCCGGATGCCCTCCTGCTCCGTCAGGTGCTGCAGAAAGGAAGCCACATCTGTGGATCCTCGAGGTGCTCCTTCTTTCATCTGTTAACTTCGTTGGCAACATTGAGGTTGTTTAACGAAGGACAGAATGACCGGCTTCAGAGAGAACCGTTCATTATACTTGGCCGTTTCCCTAAACTGGCCCTGTCTACCCTCTTCTTCAACATGGTCCAATAGAAAAAAATGAAGCCACATTTTTTGACCCGCATAAATAAACTATGCATCGTAGAAAGCTGAAGCTCTCCAAGAATATGATGCTAGTGGTGGTGATTGTCGAGGTCGAGATAAGATTGATTGAACTGCGTAGGTTTATTCTAGCATAGCAATACAGGTAGGTGTGAGTCGTGCCATGTCTGGTTGCAATCTGGTAAAGAGAGGGTCCGTGCGCGGAAGCTGTGGGCAGAGCCCGGGGTCACCCGGCGGTGGTGGCGATGATGATGATGGCAGTTGTGATGGATGATCCCCCAACAGTGATAGAATGCGAAAGTTTGAGAACATGATGTTACCTGGTTCGAAAGATAAAACAGAAAAGCCAACTGTCTTTACGAGACAATGGTCACCTAGGCTGAATATTCGTCGCACCAAGAAATGGCCTTGACTGGGATTCGCAACAGACTGGCACGTCTCGAGACGTGATGCTCACCTGAAATGCGAGCCGCACACAGTGTACCTTGATTAGGTACTCGTTTTCCGTTCTGCAGCATAGCATCTCCAACCTGCACAAAAAATTGAAAGAAAAGGATGGGTATAAACGCCTTTGCTTTTTGCCAAAAAAGCAAGCGACACACTTTCTGAATGCCCCGACCATTTCATAGCAGCCTTAGGACAAATGACAGTTAGGAGTTCCTTTTCTGCTGCCTTTCCGAGCTGCCTTTTCGAGCTCAAGTCACTGTCATGTGAAATAACTGAGCTGCGGGCCTTCTAATGCATTTTTGAGTATTTAGAAGACTAATGCTTTAACATTAATCCCAACACAAGAATAACAGAATCAATCCTAATTTTACAAAATATAACTTCTTACGGGTGACGAGTTTAGAATACGTTCACAGAACATATAAATTAAGAAACACTGTTCTCACAGCATAAATCAAAGACTAAATCTAGGTCAGACAGAAGAAGTGTGCATATTTTAAAGCAACGTGTGACGCATAAGACTTTATGTTACATTTGCGTTTGACTGTTTGTCTATCTTGATAACAATGTCAGAAATTTTCATATGTAAAAAGAAAACAAAATGAGACCTTTGTGGAAGACTATTAGGTTAAATGGCTTATTTTGTGATTGTGACATTTATTGGGGGCCTGCTTTGCTGCAAATTAATAATAATAATATGATTTAAGATATTTTGATATTCAGTTTTCAAGCTCTAATATAATTTGTTGCTTATGATCTAATTTCAAGCGTGCAAACTAGTATGGCAATTAAAAATGTGCAAATTTTATCATCACTGATGCCTATTGCGGCATTTTCAGTTAACAAGTTATAAAATAAAAATTGTCTAAAATCAATAAAAACATTCTAGCTAATCTGAGAAATCCATGTAAAAATTACATTAATTGTAGGTAAAGCATATGGTGCTATCAAAGTCACGGCATTTTACAATTAATCAAACTTCCAAAGTCAACATAATCTTTCAGACCAAATACCAAAAAAAAGAAAAGTTTTTTTTCAATTTATACCAGTTTTTCTAGAACATTTAGTTTCTTTCATTCTTACCATACTTTCATTTTGCCAATCTCAGCCTTTCCAGTTCAAAGTTACGCTACGTCTGCTACTGCAGCACGTTTCTTTGGCATTGGAAACCGGTGAAACACGCAATGAGTTTTAGAATTGCATATACGGCGAATGCAAGCTATGTGCGTTGCGTTAGCATTGCGTGTTCCACACTGTTGCGTGCGCGGAGCCAAAATTGCGGTCTTGGATTGAAGCATGGCGACAACGCGCGTGTGTGGCGTGGACCCGCGCCAGCTCTAACCGAAATGCTGGCGCTTTTTTCTGCACACAACACTAAATTACTCTAACAAGGTACGCAATCTCATTACTGGCTGCATAGCGCTGCGCTGACGCAGTGAAGAGCATTGTTTGCATTCGGAAAAATATTTTGCCAGCCATGATGCTGCAGAGCAGTTCCATCGTGCCCTCTGAGCAGGAGAGACAGGGGAGACCCTCACTGAGAGCGCTTCCAGTTTCCGACGTGACGTGCTGAAGCGCAAAAAGCTCACACGGGTACACAAAGAAAAATTAAAAAATGAGCAGTCCTGTGTGAATCCACGGTACAGTTAAGGCCGGATCGCGCCGCACCGCCACCTCTGCCCAGAACTGGGTGCGCTTGGAAACCCTCTTACAGCGCAGAGGACACATGGCTGCCATCCACACCGTTGGGTACGTGTACAACTTGGCGGTCCGGCATATTTTCTATTTCTCTCGCGCATTATCCTTTCTTTCTTGACTCGAAAAACTTTTGTTCGCGTTATAAACGAGCCTTTCTTATAGGTATTATGCACATTTGACTTCGGATCACAAAACCTTCGCTCTTGTGAGAAGCAGTTCCAGGGTCACTGCATAGATGGTGCCAGAATGCCAGTGTGTTCCTACATCTAAGAAATTTTAAAGTTTCTATGAGTCTCATCTCTCTGCGGTCGTACTCAGTTGCAAGAGTGTGAACAGGCCCTTCTAGCGATACTCCACGACACTGTATCAGACTTCAATGCATCTCTTTGTATCTTGCACTTATGTACAGTAAACTCTCACTTGAGCGAACATCAGTTTAACAAATATTTCAGAATAACGAACTTTAAAAAATCCCGAGCGGTTTCCTTATGCATTCCATGCAAAAATGTTTCAGTTAAGCAGTACTCCGGCCGTTTTGAGCTACCTAAACAAATTGCATTTTCTGACTACCCGGGCTGATAGAGTCGCACGGTATGCTATTTATTTCTCCAAATTCAAAATAGCAATTGAGAAAACCGTAAATGAAGTTTATGCCGAAACCCAACATTCAAATCTTGCGTACGCTCTTCAGTGGTGTGGCGTCACCATGGTAGAACTTTCAGGCACGCATGTAGTCTTAAACAAGTATGTCAAGTGTTTTTAACGTACTATCAGTGAATCAGTTCAAACATTCTTTCCCACCATCAAACGATCTTGTAATCAGTTGGGAACATGGCTTACTGCCCCCTTTGTACCATTCCTGTAGTCACACTTCAATGTTACCAGTAGGGGCTCCCAGTTTGAGAAACAAGATGAAAACGAAATTCAAAAATTAATGCTGCTCGATTTTTTTTTCACACAATATTTGGGGAACTTGTAGAGCCATGTCTATCAGTGAGTTGAGCCAATTTTGAAGCAAATCAATGACCTATGAAAAAAATGTCGGAGTACCCCTTTAACGAAAACACTTGAATAGCAGATATTTCAGTTCAACAAATTTGATCGGTGGACCCAGAATTATTTTGCAATCAGTTCAACGAAAGTTTTGTGCTCTGCAGTACTGGCGTAGCAACGCACTGCCACCCGCCGCCGCCGCCTCTGCAGCAAGCGGCATATCATCCGCTAGCGTTTACAGCGCCGCCAGAGGCAGAGTGGCGGTCGCGGTAGATGAAAACAAACCGTGTGTGTGTCTGTTTTTCTCATCGGTTCTGTTCGGCCATCTTAGTTTTGCAGGTAACAACGGCCAGGACGGCAGTTTGTGTGCCCACCTGTAGAGTACAGCGAAAACAAAAGCAGTTGTCTCCCTGCAAGACGAGCTCAAAATCCTTTAGCGTCTGGACAACGGTCAAAGAGCAAGCGGACGACTGCGAAAGACTATGGGATTCCACCGTCAATGTTGTCAATGATAGAGAAGCAAAAGTCGAAGCTTGAAGGAGAAACTGCGTTACAATCCCAACAGGAAGCGACTCTGCACGCAATATTTCAAGCCAGTGGACAATGTCGCTGCGGTATGTCTTCGATCACAGCAACAAGCTGTGCCAGAGGGAGTGCAAAAAAACATACTCTCTGGTTAGCTTTGTTTACTTCATGCACGTTAAAAGCGCCTGGTGCAAATGAAAAGACCAAAGATTTTTTTTGCAAAATGAGAAAGGCAGCAGCGTAACTGTTATGCGCTTTGGCATACGTCGATGTACCACTGACTCCATAAATTGCATTTCACACTTTTTACTCAATATATGCTGTTCCCTATGCTGTTCCACATTCTAGATGAATATATTCAGTTTAGTGAACTTTTAGTGAACTACTTCGCTTGGGTTCACCTGAAGTTCCGCTCTCAAGTGAGAGTTTACTGTATCTAGCACCTAACATGCGGAACCATTGCCAATGGTTCCACAGTGATATCCACTGCGATGGTGTGACACCATGTGACATGTGGGACATCATGCGATAGTGTGATGTCATGTGACATTCTGACACCACAGAATGGTATGATACATGTGACACCGTGACATACAGAATGGTATTATACCATGTGACATCACGTGATGGTATGAAGCCATGTGACCTCCCATAATGGCGTGATGTCACATGGCATGCCCATGTCACGTGACACCCGACGTCACACTACATTATGACGTCACATGACCTGTGACATCATAGTGTCGTAATATTATCGACGACGGACGCCCTACAACAAACTACACACCAAGTAGGGGAAGAGCCCATAACAGCTATCACTGTAAAATGTTTGTGGCACAGACTACAGATGGCACAGCAGAAAACATAGAGAAACAGCACATGAAAGGCACACTCCATGGCAAATCTCACTATATCGGTGACCAATTTAAGAACTCGGTAGATGCTCAGTCTCCAGTGTGGGTGTTGTGACTTTGATAACACTTCGTCATGTGTGCAGCCAAAGCTCGGCAGAAGGCAACGAGCGCGCGCTTGAAGCGCAGCTTCTGGTAAATTCATCATCCTGTCTCGGGCCATAGCTTTTCCAACAATATGACAACATGAACTTAGAATGCCTGCCTATTACAGCTACAAAGCTTGATCACATTGGTACCTAGTCTAGGAACATTCTGTGTGTCTTTAATTCAGATCTGCAACCACCAGACCATAGCTTTGGAAGGGTCTCTTGGCAAATCCGATGAACGTATTCGAGGGCGACTTATTTGTGCCACCAATTTTTTGCAGTCAATCGAAATGTAGGTTGCTTTCAGCTCCCAAGGTAAGCTCCCACACAATGTACAGAATCACCCATATGGGGCCGGGTAGGAGCCACTCGTAAAGCTATGCTGAAGAGATACTTCAACGAAATTTGAAATATTCCCGTCGTGTTCAAAAATAGGTTGAATATGATCCACAATATCCGTAAATGACAATCGCACGTTTGTATTTTGATCCTGGTGGCTGTATTTTTCGTTATAAACGGCCCACTCTGGCAAGCGCTCGGAGAAGGCCCAGCTTAGAGCACGTGACATCCAACGCAATCGTGACGTAGGTCGTCTTGGGACGAGCAAAGCTACGGTGAGGCTGACGTCGAGAGGATGGCCTAGTCGTTCCAGCCACTGAAGCGGCTGCTTTTGCTATGAATTTTGAGTGACGGGTTAATCTTCTATAATCTTGTAGGGGGACAATAGCGACTTCTGCGACACACAAAAGGGATTCTCGGGAAGAGGGGAGTTCCTCCTTCCCCTCTTCTCTCGTCGTGGCCGGAGGCGAGACACTCACCGTCACTAGCTGTCAAGGTTTCTAGACGGGCATTACAAACGAGGCGTTAGCAACATCCACCAGGTGCTCTTTGCTAATCGTTTAATTTGTTTTAAAATTCCTTTTCGAGACTTTTTAACAAGATATTGGTATGTTCCATGTGATACTGCTAATTTGAACACATATAGACCAAAAAATGAGCGCCGAAATTTCGTTGTAGTATCCCTTTAAAGGGAGAATAAGTCGAAAAACAAATATTTTGCTAAAATTGTGATTTCGAGTTTTAGCGTGTTTTATTATCCTTAAATAAGTACTGCAACGATTTTAATGTTGAAAGAATTGGCAGTTTGTATTTTTTATTTTGTTTATCCAAGCACAAGTGACCAAAACGTGTAATCTTGCCCCAAAAAACTGCTATTCCCCTGCATAATCGCAGAGAAAAACTACTTATTTGCCAATCTACAGCCGCGTCTAGCGAGCTGCAGGAACTACGATGACAGCGTCTCTGGGGGACATGCGAAAGTAAAAAGAACCTGACCACCTCCGCTGCTACACTTGCCGTCACCCCCGTGGCAAACCGTCTTTTGTGACAATCGCTCGACGCAACATTCGACGATGCTAATCCTTGAAAAGTTTACAATCGCAGAGGAAGGGGCTGGGGCTTCTGAAGAGAGAACCCAAGGGGAAACCATGTGATCCCCCAGAGTATGTCACTCGAAAGGCGCACGTGGAGAGTTGAGAGGCACTTTAACTGGGACAGCGTCGTCTGGGACAAGGACAGCGTCTAGGACGACGTCAAGAACATCTAGGATTTCAAGGATGAGGTCGAGGGTGACGTCCTAGAGGACAATGTCAAGGATGATGTCTAGGACGGCCTCTAGGATGACCTCAAGGAAAACATGTAGGATGACGTCAAGAACGACCTCTAGGACAACCTCAAAGATATTGTTGAGGACAACGTTTTAGAAAACGATGTCTAGAATGACCTCAAGGACGACCTCTAGAACGACATCAAGGATGTCAGGTCACATCAGCTTCAGTTCCCGGTGCTTACGAGCTTATAGAGGCCGGCGCTTACGTGCACGGAGCTTACGCAACCAATGCTTATGAGCTTATGCGTCTGCAGCTTACGCTTCAGCCACGAGCACTTCAGCCACAGGTGTAGTGAGCTTGAGTGCGGTTGGGCTTGTAAAGCTGCTGTTTTTACATGGCAGCGCCTAAAAGCCAATCGGGGAATAAAGTGTCGCATCTCAAAGGGGATTAGTGGCTCTAGGGCCAGGGCGCACCTGAACGTCCGGCATGGGATGGCATCCCTCTCGAGCAGCTCCAGGGCGGACATGTAGAGCTGGCACTCCTCCAGCGCCATGGGGGACTGCTCCACATCCGACAGGGTGGCCACCTGGGCATACAACCGGGTACTGTTTCACAACCCTAGGTTTCCTTTCATGGCACAGCCGCAACCGTGGCAAGCCGAAAGCCGGCCGAAAAATTTTGAAAGTGGGCTAAACGCCGAGCTATGCTAGAGCCTGTTCTGGAGTGGTCGCATTATAGTCTACGTCCTCCGGAAAAACTTGGGAGACGAGAGGCACGTCGCCAAATAAGGAGGTCGTGCAAGGTTGCTCCTGCTTATGAAAGAAAGGCAGCCAAGTGGATACGACGGCTTTGTTCCAAACGTGGGTGAACTATTTGCGTGCGGAGAGATACCATTTACCCGTCGGTACGCCCTTCCTTCTTAGACGGTCCTTGTAGACCGGCACGAAATTACCTCATGAAAACGGCTTTGACAATTAGCGTTGCACTGTTCGAGATAGATTTCTCAAAGAAGCTACATTAATTGTCAAAGCACAAGTTCCATCGGTTGCACGTTTCTAGTTCAGCTGCCGGACACAGTTTAAAGGTCAGTGGTAGGGATGTCCTTACTGACGATGGACCATATAAAAGAAATGAGGCACTACCACCATATCCTAGAAGTAGGATTTCGAGTTTTCAGAGTTTATTTTTCGTGAAATTCTGAAGATATTTTTCTGAGGATATTTTTTGCTAAACATTCTGAGTTTATTGGAGTTTTTTTTTTTTTTCTTTTTAGATTCCTAATTCCTCAAAATTCTGAGATTAATTTTATGTGTTTCCAATTTTTAAAAATAAAGAATAAATAATCTCCAGACACAAACATACCCCAAATTCATAAGAACTCTCCTGCATCGAATTACATTTCTGCAGCTGCATTTGGTAGGCCATTCGTGACCTTGCCAATTGGCAATACTAACTGTCCCACGACAAATATTGCAAAGAAGTGTTGCATAAATTAAAATCAATATTTCGAAATAACTACCGTAAAATACCGGGCAAGCGCCCACTAAAAATTTGAAGATAATACTGCGAAAAAAATAGAGGATGGGCGCTTATTTGGCCATGAATTTTACGTATAAATGTACTATGCATATTTTTCTCAGATCTTACAAATTTGGGAATGGGTGCTTAGTGTGGAATGGGCAGATGCATGGTGTTCTTTGGTAAACACCTGGATGTAGTCGGTGGGAAGCATAAAATCTCCAGCTGCCCTGCCCCCTCCTATGAAATCTACAGATTCATAGCTTTCACTGTCACAAAAGCACAACCCTCGTCCCTCTAAGAAGCACAAGAGTACGCTCCAAGCTGAAAACCGGAAGAGTGGCTTTTTGTAGTGACCTAGAAGTACAATGACCCATTGTTCTGAACGAACCTCAACGAGATAAACGGTAAGCGTCTTTTGTCAATACTCTGAGATTTCAAAAGAAACTGACATGGCTTTTCCTCGGGACCTCCGACCCTATGCTCTTACAAAATTTCAAATGCCATTGTCGTTTTTCTATTGTGATATTGCAATCTTCGAATTTTTGAGTTTTTCGGATAAATCTGAATCGACGAAAACTTGACCGGAGAGTGTTTTACGAAGTATTTTAGATTTATCCAAAAACACGGAACCCTACTCATAAGACAGCCCACCGAAAATCAAGAGCAAACCGGGTGAAAATAAGGAGTGGGATACCTTTTTGGTGTGCGACCGAGAGAAGTTGAAAAATGCCATTTTTAAATCATGTGACCGGCCAAGGGAACCAAAGATAACTGTCTCTGCCAGTCAACGATGTTTGCTGACATCGGGACAGGGACACATTAGGCTTGCGAGCGTGTTCGGCCGAACAGCCAAGCCAATCCAGTGGTAATGGGTGGGGCCACCGTCTTTGGGCGGGGCCTAGAGCAGGTCGTGAACTGCACCTAAATTGCACCTAGTGCCGTAAATATTGCAATAAAATAGGTTCTTTGTTGTGTAAATTTTCTTTTTGCAAAATGCATGTTTCATTTGAACCTTTTCAAAACCCTCCCAACGTGCTGACTCACATCAGAGACCCCTTCGGCCGACACGAAGCTGTCTGTGTCCTTGGTGCTGGGTGGCGCCTGGGATGCCTCTGCCGGGGCCGGCAGGGGAAGCCGCCCCTCCAGCAGGGCCCGGCAGTGCGCCCGCAGCACCTGGGCCTCAGCAAGTAGGGTCCGCAGCCCGGCCTGGTCCAGGAGGCCCTGGGCGGGAGCAGGGGTTTTGCACATCCAGCCACGGGGAGATGAGGAATTGCCACTGTACTAAATTTACTACATCAACTCGGTTGCGGAACTCCAGCAGAGAGGCAAGCCTGACTACCCTCTCAAGGCTGCCCCCATCGTTTGAAGCATCATCCAGAGGCTGCGCTTCAAAACTTGCCTATTCTATGGAGCCAGTTGTAGTTAATGTAACAGTCATCTCCATCACCATGGCACCTCGAATGACAAGAGGTGAACCAACTTGGTCCATGATAAGAGGGGTACAGTGATGTTTTGCTAGTATGAACACCTCCGTTCCTCCAAAAAAGCATCCATTATGTGAGTTGTCCATAATAACGAGACAAAAATGAATGTGATTTACCCAGTTCGTCCCCGAAAACGTTGTCTATATAATGGGGTATCCAATTTAAAGGAATTGGATTTAACGAGACATAACTGTAAAGCATGCGGAAGCAGCGTCTATGGAGAGTTTGCAACCGAGTTGATCTGGCAATGTTGCCATATGCCCATCCCAATCTACCAGAGATTGGCTTTGACCAAATATCCCAAAGCTGCCTATTTTACGGCCCCGTCCTGAAAAGATGCCCCAATGCCGACGGCGCAGACAACCCAAAGCAAACGTTTACACGAGAGTGTAACTAGCACACGGAACTCGTGCAGCAACCATGAGACTACATAGACTGCCACGGCAGCAAACGCAGCCTAGTGGCAACTGAGCTGTTGGACCCATCTCCAAATCAAACATTATTAGCAGTTTGCTGTATTGCACCGTGCCCCGCAAGTGTGGGCACTGCAGAGAGACTACCAACATTGCTTGCCAAGTAACAACTGTTTATTTTCAAGTAAGTCGCAAGTGTGTGTACAGAACATAAGGTGGGCTACGCACGTTGCGCCACCTGAAATACTACGCATCTAACAAGAAACAAAATGCAACAATTCGTAACGAAGTAATTCTGCACTGAGCGCAGCACCGCATGCTAGCGAAGTGACAGCAATGTGCAAGCACCAATTTTCTGAGCCCTTTCTTGCTCCTTACTACGCACAAACAAGTACCCAGGAAAATAGAATGACTCTGCGCTCCTTTATGTTCAGTCCTACCACGAGACGTTTAGGATGTGCAACAGAAAGCTAAGAACCTGCACGCGATTGGGAGCTGCATGGCAGGCGAGCCGGAAGCCGGAAAACCCAGAAAGCTAAAACGTGAGTAAAGCTGGGCCGCTGGCTTGACAACAGAAACAGTTCTTATATACGTTCTCAGTCGTAAATGCAGATTTAAAATAGCAAACAACCCGCTTTGCAAATTGACAAGCTATCGTTGGTGCAGTTTTGGCATATTTTCTCCTTGGGCACAACAGGGCACGGGAAAATGAAAATTCATTCAAATGGTGCAACTGGCGCATTCAGACCATTACTGATGCTTATACGAGTTTCTTTCGCTTCCGCTCGTCGAGTCATTACGGTCGACCTATATTGGCGTACCTTTTCTAACTATTCTCGACAAATTCTCCGACGAGAGTTCGACCCGTGCTCCAAGTAAGCGCGGTGGATTCTAGACTAGTAACGAAACCCGTCCTGGCAGAGCAGACCACGGCCGGGCCGCAAGGGCCGGTGCACTCACCGGAGACCTCTCCCTCTGCAGTGCCTGCAGGGAGTCCTCCCAGCATCCCACAGCCGCTTCCAGGGACTCCAGACCTGGGCGCACGGACAACACTCGCTCCACACCCTCCAAGGTACGAGTCTCCAAAGCACGGCGGCCAATCGCTCGACCAGACAGCGGGCTTTCAAAATTCCCGAGCCCACCGACCCGACCGAAAAGCTCTGCTACGGTACAGTGCCCGGAACATGTCTTCGACTGGTACACCGCCAAAGCGTCGAAAGCGGACCCGAAATGGCAACAAATGGCATCACAGGAGCGGGGGTTGTGTTGTCCGATGTCACAATCCTTCCGGTCGGCTGCGGAAGTTCTGACAAAAGTACGGACAAGTGCGGGTGTCGCTGTGGCCTCCATGCTTCTGGTTGCCGAAGCCTTCGTGGACTACCAAGCTGGAGAGCGACCTGCAGCAAGAACACGGCGTCCGCTCCGTCTTCACCACCGCCGTGACACCGCCAGGTTCGGTGCAGGAAGCAGTGCGACACTTTTACTACGTCATCGGGCGGAAATCGAGAAACCACGTCTGAGGATGCAGCGGGCACACCAGTCGCAGACACGTTCCAGGCACCACGGCCACGGTGCCCTAGTGCGAAGCAGGGAAGCTTGACGAGACTGGCGCAGTGACAGGTGCCACGTCACGGGGACGTCTTGACTGACACGATAGCCGTGAGGTCCCGTTAGGAGTAGCATATTGGCGCTGTCTGATGGCGACAGCCACCATCTCGAAATTCTCCTCGCGACTGTTTTTGCACGTTGCTTAGAACGTTTTTTACATCACGTTGACAGCATCAGCTAGTCGTACAAGCTGACTAAGCATCTGTGTAAGGTAATTTTCCGACACATTGGGCAATGATATTGCCGACGCAGCTGAAGAGCGAGCTTTAACTAGGATGACTATCGACACTGTGAAGTGAATATTTGTGCGAATTTCCTTTTTCTTGATCTGTTACAAAATGTATTCAATTCATTTTTGAATACCGTAAAGTTCCGAAAGAACGCCCACCCAAAATGAAGAGATAAATGGTGAAAAACATGGGGTGGGCTATCTTTGGGGACGCCACAGCAAAACTTTATCAAAAACCGGCTACAAACTACGTGACGCGGAAACTGATACCGCAGATTGCGGACACCGCAAATTCGCATTTCACGATGCGATCAACACGCGGGAACCCGCTACAAACTTGCCTGTCACAGGAACCGATATCGCACGCGCAAATCGCGGACAGAAAGGCAGGAGTCTGCTACAAACTGATATGTTACGGGAACAAATACCGCAGATCGCGAATGCAGCAAAATTTTATTTCACAATGCAATATAGTACACGCAGGACCAACTCGCGTGGAATGGAGGTTGCACACGCAGATCGCGGACAAAACGCGGGAATCCACTATAAACTCGCTTGTCTGACGTGCCGGTACAGCAAATTGCGCGGTTGATGCGATTCTCGTCGGACATTGCGTGTTGTTTGACGGAAATGGGGGGGGGGGCGATGTTTCGGAATTTTTATGTTACATATGTTTATTTAGAAAATGGGATGGGCGACGCTTTCGGGGGCGGGCGTCTTCGGAACTTTACGGTATCCTTTTCGTTCTCAGCAAGTAATCTAGCTTAGTATAGGGGTCGACCCATGTTCGAATATATGGTATGTGATGCCAGTATCATCTTTCACGCATTCCTTTCGTTTTGAGACTCTGAGTGAAGACTGATAGGCTCATTCTTTGGCACGTTTGGGTTTCATGGTTGCCCCTGTTTCCCTAAAAAAAGAATTAACAATTAGACTTTTAAGCATCGTAGAGGAGGGGTTCTTAAACATTTTGATCTTGAAGAACCTCTATCTGGTAAGTATGTGCGAAAAGTGAATTTTGAGTTTAAAGTGAATTCAAAGCAAATAGAAGTTTTGGTCTCATATTTTTAGTTGAATATGAAATAGCTCCTCTAAACCTTTCACTATGGCACCATGCTCAAGCGAAAATCCTGCTTAACTCGTGAAGGTTATACTCAAGCTTCCACTCATACAATTCTAAGCTAATCTTAATCTATCTATACCTATCGACTGTGGCCTCAGAAAGTCCAATGCAGCTACATTGGGATGGCAACTAAACAATGCATTTGACATACAATGGAACCTATAGGAATGCCCAGCTATACTAATTGAGAATTTATAAATATTCTTGCTATATGCAAAAATATTTTTCCTAGTCGCGAAGAATTAACGCAGGCTGTCGGGTATTTCTGCTTAACATACTCGTGCATAATAGCCAAAATTATTTTTGAAAATTTTTACTTTTCAAAATTAAGATATTAACATCCACAAAGCATATGTTTCTTATAAAACACATCAGGCGTGCACGTGAACCATCCTGCTTGAAAGTGTGCTTTCCTCTTAAGCACGCAGCAGCAATATCTGTTCTTTTCAAAGTGTTGATTGTGGCGTCCTAGCCCCATTGGGTGCGCTTCTCACCGAGCACTGGTGCACTGCAGAGAAGCAACACCCGCGGAAGCGAGCTCCGCTGGTGTTGCTTCTCCGCAGTGCACCGGTACTTGGTAAGAAACGCACTCAACAGCGCTAACACGTGGCGATTAACACCTCTAAAAATATGAATATCGCAGTTCAACTTGGAGCGAATATCGAATAGCGTATTGTTCTAACGTACTACTTGAGAATTCAAATATTCCACACAACCCTACTATCTGGCTTGACTGGAAGTCGAAAAATACCTCGTGGTCTCGGCATTGTCCAATAAAGTGGCACAAAAGACCACAGACCTTGTAAACAATGTACACACCAGGGAATGTTTGGCTCATAGACATGCATCAATAGATGGATCTGCTATAAAGCAGTGCATAATCTGGAAAAACATCTTACTTCGAGGCAGGGACGGTTGAGAAAATGTGGGGAGATCAGGGAATGGTTCCTAAGAACCCAGCAAGGAACTCTACGTCCCTAGGAACTCTCTACAGTAGGTTTCTAGGAACCCAGCTTGAGAACTCATTAAAGAGTTAACAAAAGTTTTGAACGAGTCTGCCCCTATATGTCTGTCGATAATTCTTTTCTATTAACTTAGAAAAGCATAGTGAGAAAAATCTTTGCTAGTCAACTCTATTTTCACTGCAGACTATTGAAACCTTTATACTTGCACTTTTTCCAGTTGCATAATGGCAGTTGCTAAATGTCTGCTTCGTCTCGAAATTATTTGCAGGATTAAAAATAGTTTATATAAAATGATTATTGGCTTCATATTTGCTTCAAGTAAAAGATCACTGCTCGAACACCCTACCGGTTCCAGTAGAACTAGCAGAAGCCTCGGCTCGACTAACTACACTCGAGATGGTTGATGGTTTACCAACCCTCATCGGATGAATGATCAACGCAGCAGGCACCGTCGCCATGCGTGCTTTTGCCTAAGTGAACATGCTGCTCGCAAGAGCAACACAAATATGGCAAAACATAGAGTAGAGCCTCAATGATACATTTTCGGTTTATACATTTTTCCCACTGTTACGTTCATGAATGCCAGTCAAGGCAAACTCCTACAGGAACATGCGATTTCCCATTCGTGGTGCTTGCACTCCCAACTCGAACGTCCCAAAACCGCCACTTTATGAGGCTGACACAGCTGCCCTCTCTCCCTTTTGCCCCACTTCCCCTCTTCTTCACCTTCTGCATCCCTGCAATATGTTTTTTGCCAAGGTAGGCACGACCGTGGACTGTAAGTAGGCTTGAAAGGAATTCGTGCTTTTGCACTAATACAACGCTGCGAAGACTGGCTCCCACATTCCCATTCGAGTGTGATTAAGTATGTTGTGACCGCTTATAACGAGAAAACAAGCTGGCAGACTGGCGCCATCTATCACGTGAGCCCAGTGACTTGAACACAAATGTTTGAAAAGCCTCTACGGCGCACCTTCGGCAGCTAATATAGCGCAGTCAGCGGTGTACTAACACCGAGGTAGCACGTGCACTGCACGTGTCAACGGGCCTTCATAACAAAACCATTCACTTCCACTTCAATGTACGCTCACTGCCGAAGAGACAAGCCATAATTTTCTTAGCTCGGCCATTCGTAGCCGTGCATCGGCAGGTATGACTGCGGTAGGGAAGCTCTCACGCGCGCCGGCTAAGACCGGCGGCACAAACAACTATGCCATGGTGGCAAGGTTTGCTAAAGTCCCCCCCCCCAAACATGGAGGAGACCAATTACGGTCCCCTCCTGACGTCCGTCGGATCCCCCAATCGTGCGGGCGGGACACTTACCCATGCGACCTAGCTGGTCGGCGGTCAGTGGGGTCTCGAAGCTCCCCGTGATGGCGCGGTGGCGCAGGGAGGGCCGCCGGCACTCGGCACACAGGGCCCTGCGCACGTCTGCAACCACGAAGCCCGGCGCTCGCACACGGAGCACGCTCGCAAGTCGAGGTGGAGCACATAGAGTAGTCCGCAGCTCGAGAAACGCACAACGTGGCTCGTTACATTCGTAATTCTTGCTTTGCCATGCGTTCTTCGAGTGTTCTTATCAACGTGATGCTGCAATCTTATTGGCTGCGGAGCAATAATAAGATGCTAGGCACTCGCCACGCCCTGCGCTCCTTCAGCTGTCGGTCACAACAGCCGTGCCCAAACCGTAGACAGGTGCCACTGCGGATGATTCACGGACAAAAGACAGTGCGGGTGGATGGAGAGCCGTTAAACAATCGCGGAGTACCGAAATTTGGTTTCTCTCTGGCTGCTTAACCTCGTGCTAGAAAGCTACTCGTACAACGTAGCTCCTCCCACACGAGGCTGTTTGCACCTCGGTACATGCTCTAAAGCGCGCCAGCCCATCCAATGTTCGACCTCGAAGGAAGCTAGCGAAGCGACAATGCTGCGAGTGAGTTGTCCACACCGAGAAAGATATTAAGATATGAATACGGCAACGCGAACGAAAATACTCGCTGTGCAGCGGCCGTGCACAACCAGCCCCTCTTCCCCCGATTCATTGGGCAGGTTCGGCAAGCAATCGTAGGGCTGCCCGGTCAATGAGAAACACCTCCCGGTGAACACAATGGCAGCCCATTATCTAAGAATGTGCGGCTCCTCTAGCAGCAATTTCACAATGAAGGCACAAAATTAGGTTTCAGTCGGTGACAGGTTAATAGTAAAGTAAAAGCTCCTCCAAACCTCCTTACTCTTTAGCAGAGCAAACGCTGGAGAGGAGGTCGCCTCCTCGCCAGCGTTCACTCTGCTAAAATGAAAAAGGTGGGAGGAGCTTCCACTTTACTCTTACCTGCCACCGACTATAGTCGCTGTTTCTCCAAATTCAGATATTCAGCACTTTTTGAAAAAAAAAAGGCATATACCTGTGTTGAGGCCCCAAAATTAAGGCTTCATGCAAGGCAGGCACATGAATACCTCACCCAAGAAAACGAAAGATCCACTCGTTCTAGGAAATGTCAAAATAATGCTTTCCAAAAGCTGCAAGATGAGCTTTGTGCAAAAGTGTCCAGTCAACCCTGGGTGTAGTTGTAGGCAGCTGAAACAATACCGCACAAATAGCGACCAACTGGTACTAATGACAAAGATCGAGCCTAGGACAAGAGCGTAGTTACATTTTATGGCACAAATGCGAGGCACTTAATGGAAATATATTTTAAACTATACAATATCACTCGTGGATTCGGATAATGCATCGAATAACAGGATATACCATATGCCATATAAAATTATGATTTTGTGTAAAAAACCTTACGTCAGTGTATTGCAATCTCGTTAAAGGTAGCGCCACTACAACGTTTTTCCAGGGGTGTCTTGTGCATCACAATACATCTATAAGTTCAGTCTCTTTAGAATCACAACTCATCACCCAGGCATCAATCTGGTTGATTACTCTATCTCGGGCAACGGCACCCTACAGCAGGGCTGCGATGCCTCCTCACAGCTTTGGGAGCAGCTTTCCTAAAAGGTGTCTCCACGGCAGGGGCAGGCAAAACACCAGATCGTCGTGAACCGTACCGAATCACTACAGGACTATGAGCCACATAAATCGGATGTTTCTGCACACCAACACGTATCAGAATGCAAGCTATTAGAAGCTCGACAAAGACCTCCTCGGACGACGTCAATCTGCACGCCCCAGAGCGAAACTCACCTCCATTGACGGCAGCGCTGGCGGTGGCGGTGAAGTAGCGCCGCCTCAGGTACCTGCAACGAGACAATCCTCAGCTGACCCAATCCCACCCTTGCCCCCATGTTCGCCACTGGTCGATTGAAGTGCCACCCTTTTTGCATCGCACGGCACGGCTACGAACCACCGCACGGCTATGAATCGTGGCACAGCTATGAACCAGCCAAAGTCTAGCAATGGCTCTCCTGGCCCCTCTGACTCCCCTCCCGTCACTGCCTCTCACCACCCTTGGCAATGAGTCTTGAAACGGGCTCCTTCTACGTGTTTGTAGAAAAAATGTCCCGAAAACCAGGACTTATCATTACGAGGCAAACTATGCCAGCTTAATGTAGCAATATTAGTGATTTACTCAAATATTTTTGTCTCTCATACTAGAGGCGTCTTAGGAGATAAAAATAAAAACGAGAGACGTGTATGATAACCTCTCCGGACACTGTGTCCCCTAATTACATGCTGACAATGCCTCTTGTATGGAAAACATACCAGGTAGTACGGAAAACATACCGCAAAATCCCGAGAGATGCCCCACCCCCGAAAGATAGCCCACCCCTATTTTTGGCTTGATTTGCTATATTCTTTTAAACACCGAAAGATAGCCCACTACTAGTAATAGTAGTGTTGTGTATACCGTAAAAACCCAAATATATTACGAGGCTGTTTTCTTTTTTTTTAATTTTGCTATGTAAAATTTGCACTCGTGATTATACGCGGGTCCTAACAATTTTCAGCTTCGATGAGGCGCGATCTAACGCTGTTTGACGTAGTTTCGGTTTCGAAGCAATAGGGCGCTCAAAACAGCTATCATCATCATTAAAATCACAATGTCCGAGGCGCCACCATCCGTCCACAGCCATGCTTGGCAATGGCGTCGGCGCCGAAAACAATAACGCAGTGTCTAGCGTTACGTCCGACGGAACCCAAAATAAAAATTAAACTTACGTCCGACGTAACTTTACGTAAGGGTTCGAGTTACGTCCGACGTAACCCAATATGTAAATTAAAGTTACGTCCGACGGAACTCAAAATAAAAATTAAAGTTATGTCCGACGTAACTTACTCCAAGGTTTCGAGTTACGTCCGACGGAACCCAGTGTGAAAATTAAAGTTACGTCCGAAGGAACTCGAAATAAAAATAAAAAATAAAAAAAGTTACCCCCACCCACTGCCTGTTTCGACCTGGACGAGCTTCGTACCGGCGTAAGTCGTGGTACCGGCACGCGTTCGTGTAATTACACCTGCGTGGTGCAGGTTAAAGACCCCACTGGTTAGAGGTAGTAATGCACTGGCTAACTTCCTCATCTGATAAGTCACTCGCAGCCAAGGAGGTTATAAGTCTTGTAAGTACTAGGAGGGGGCACGTTGCAATATTGGTGAAGCCTAGTCATAAAAAGTTTAAACGATGTTGTGGCCAACGTGACCGCAGATCTCTCTAGCGATTGATGCGCGTGACATGTCAAGTGTAAGATAGATGGTTGATTGTGGAAGGATTCCTTGCAGGCTTGCGTCACGCTCCGTCCGGTAGGTTTTATCAGATCGAAGGCTAGACTGTGGTATATTCTAGTACACCATAGCTAGACGAAGGCAAGCTACGGTCACGTGATGTGGTCACATTGGCCTGATAAGTGAGGAGAGTAAGGAGGAAAATGAGAAAGAGGTGAGGCGTCAAGGGAGCATGGCTTGTGGAGGCTACGCGGCTGGCGTCATGCCCTCTCCTACCCTTCTATCCTCCTTGCCCGCAGCAGTCTCAGGCTCCGCAGCACGCGTGCTGCGGTTTCCATTTTGTTAATGTTTTTCTTTTCTTTTGCGTGTCGCGTCTAGGAAGAAGTAGTTTCATATCTAAAAACAAATAAAAAAAAAAAATTTGCAGAAAAAAAAAAAGAAAAAAACGAGGAAGAAAAAAGCGAATGTTACGGGTTTTGCCTGGCTCTACGTAGCCTCTACATACAATCGGGATTAAAAACAGCGCGAAAGAGGGGCCAGACAAAGAAGTGACACGGACGCAGCGCTTTGTCTGGTCCCCGTCTTTTCGCGCTGCTTTTAATCCCGAAGTATGTACCAACTCACCCAAGCCTCAACTTCAGCATCTACATACGAGGCAGTGATGTTCCATGCAGAGAATTTTCCTTTTTCAGGGAATTTCCGGTCTCAATTTTGGTGAAAAGGGAAATGGGAATTTTAACACGTTTGCAGGGAATTTTAAGGATTAACGAGGGAATTCTGGAAAGTTCTAGAGGGAACTATACACACACAAAAAAAAAGTTGTGTGGTCCAAAATATTTAGGAAGGAAAGAAAGTTGTGGTGCAGGAAAAAGGTGTCTGAATGAATCATTTTCAAGTAGGTTTAGAAAACTTAGTACTTAACTTGAAGCACATTCTCTGCGTATGTACTTGTACTTTATTTAAAGTATTTTTTTCTGGTACTTTCCGAGCGAAAGTACAACTTCCAACTTCAAAATACATTTTCCGAATTTTAAAAAAAGAAAAGTGTATTGTTATGTAAAAAACGCTATCGTTTTTCAAGATGTCATTTGGTAATTTCTTTGAGAGAAGTAATGGCGGCTATAAGACAGATGCAAATAAGTGCCTTAGAGGCTGATGGTATTAAATAGTTTGTCAGTGAGAGTGAAACGACTACTCTGATGCCACTTTACTTAATCCAACATTCGCCGCCATTTTAGAAAATAACTGATGCACCCTAGATACCCCCTGTAACATTGTATTATAAAGTACTTGTACTTTACCTCAAGTAAATTGCACTCAATGTACTTACTACTTCACTTGAAGTACATAACCTCTCATTTGCTTCGTACTTTACATCAAGTATTTTTTAGATGTACTTTACGAAACACTGCTAAAGGTAATATTATTTAGTCAATAAAAATATAAACTGGCCACCCTACAAAAAGCCAGTATAACTTTTTACTTATGAAACTGGAAATTTAACGAATTGTTTTGGAAACCTGAAATTCCAGTTCCGTGATCCACATAGCGAAAAGTTATACTGGGTTTTTCGGTGGGCCAGTAACATTTCCTTCTCTTTAAACATGCGATTTCACGCAGCTTTTGTCGTAAAATGCGAGCAAAGTGGCCTGCATGACCGCATAAATCAGCTGATGCGAAAAACGCAACGAAATGCAGGGAATTTTGTGGGGATATTTCAAATTTTTTCAAGAAAAAGGTACTTCAAATAGGGAATTTTGTGCCCAAAAAGGGAATTCTTGGACGTGGTATGGAACATTACTGATAAGAGGAACACGCTCCAACCCCCTCAACAAACCTGGAGGTACGAATAGAGTCGCAACTTTGACAAATTTATCAACGCTGCATTGGACGTAATGCAGAAGTAATTATATATATATTTTTTTTTTTATGTTTACGTCGTGTTTCGGCCACAAAGCGTAACATTCAATAAGGTTCCATAGGTTACACAGGCCGTAACTTATTTCAGTGGGACGTAACTCGAAACCTTAGGGTAAAGTCGCGTCAAACGTCACTTTAATTTTTATTTCGAGTTCCGTCGGACGTAACTCTAATTTTTATTTGAAGTTCCGTCGGACGTGACTTTAATCTTCATATTGGGTTACGTCGGACGTAACTCAAAACCTTGACGTGAAAGTTACGTCGGACGTAACTTTAATTTTTATTTCGGGTTCCGTTGGACATTAAACACTGCGAAACAATAATCGGCCGCCTTCAAAGAAAAGTCCTTTTGGTTGCGGAAGACATCGGCAACAGGGCAGCCAGACGACAACCGCTGTAAATGAGGGCATCCGCGGATGGAGACGACAAAAGCAAGCTCTGTTTGCATGCAACGGAACGAGAAGAAGCTTTAGGAGCTCAAAGAATGGCGTGTTCGCCGACGTCGAGGCAAGTTTGGGCGACTTTGTAAAAGAGCAACGTGAACGGTACTTCGCCCTAACTTTTGTAAAAGAGCAACGTGAACGGCACCTCGCCGTAAACACCGAGCTGCTGCATGAGAACTTTGGCGAGCCGACATTGGGTTACTCGCTTTATGCGCCGCGCCGGGATTTCACTGCGTCGGCGCTCGCTCGTCGCTCGTTCTTCCAAGTGCGGGATTTCAAATGCGCTCGACGGCACTGAAGACTACTACCTTTGGGAGGAGGCGTCGAACAAGGAGTCTGATCGGACGTGATGACAGTGATTAAGGTTCAATTATGACGCAAATAAATGTTTTTCTTAAGACTTCCAGGGTCGTACTTTACACGGAATATTTTCATAGTCCTGATTTAATTTCGTATTATACGCGGATAATTTTTTTTTTTTTCGTGGTCCTCAAATTATGTTTTGTATTATTCGCGGGTTTTTATGGGTACTCTTCTACTGGTCCATCGTTCGTTTGCGCTGTATTCTCGTTCCAACAAGCTTCGAAGGGACACAACCTAAAAATAGCAATTTTTTAAAACTTTTCTTGATTGTACACTGAAAGTTAGCCCACTCCATATTTTCACCCGATTTGCTCTTGAGGTTAGGTGGGCTATCTCTCGGGATTTTACAGTAGTAAAACATAGTCCCCATGGGACACTTACACAGAAATATTCATTAACAGCAGTTTTCAAATCTAATGAGGGTATTGATACTAATGATGTGGCCAGATGGTTCCAATCTGATGATGTTCTAGGCCTGAAGGAATCATTACGCTATGCGCAAGTTCGTCTGCTTCTTGCACAGGGGATGCGGATGATGTCAGAACGCTGAGCTCTTCTTGATTGATTGAAATAAATAGTGGGTTGTAGACCTCAAGGCATCTAGCATTGAGGTCTACCCACTATCCTTCCTATCAAAGCCAATCAAAGGTCGGCGTTGTTCTGACGTCAACGTAATCTCTGCGCAAGAGGCAGACAACTTGCCCTCCTCATAGGCTGAGGTTCGACTTTGAGGAAGGCCAACTTTGAACTGATGATCGATCCGTGAAGAAATGTAGGAGGGGTCGAGGAGGAGTGTGTCGTTTAGGATGGAATTAGTGTGATATATTTTGTAGAAAAGACGCAGATGAGAGCATTTATGGTGCAACGAAAGGAGAGGCAGAGAGAAGTTAGCCTTTATGGATAAGATGCTGGCTGTACAATGATAGTTGCCGAGTAGAAAACTAAGCGCTATGATTCTGGAGCGACTCCAGGTTAGAGGTGGGTGCGGCCTGCCCAGGATCCGAGATTGTGGACGTCGAGTTTATTTTGGAGCGAACGAGAGGATTGAATAATAGAGTTTAAGAAAGACGGGCTAAAGTATGTAAGAGAACTCGCTTCACCACAACATCTTTGGAATGTCTGCAGACGGTCCTAAAGACATCCCCAGGATGTCCTAACAAATGATGGATGTACGTTGGTAGGACATCTGTGCTGCCTGGGGAGCACCCACCTGGTGAGCACGCCAAGCAGGATGATGCCGACCCCCGCCGACACGAGGACCAGCTTGCTGTTGCGAGGCACAGGCCCCATCCTGAGGCTGACTCCCGGCTTGACCTGGAGCATGGCACCGGCCTGCAGGCAGATGGCACCATTCTCTTGATTCTTCTAGCTTTTTGCCGAGCCGCACAGGTTTCCGTCGAAACGTTCACCTCACAAAATGAATACTGTCATGCTCTACGTATTATTGAGCACGAACGAAATATGCGTGTCCTTCGACGCACGCTGCACTGCACCTAGAGGCCCCTAGGAACTGATAAAAATGCAGAATGGAGAGGGAGGCCACGAGAGTGTGCACCTACTCCAACGTGCGCTCCCTAGCAGCAGCACCCCACTCGCCCTGCAGTTCCACCAGTTCCCAGGGGCCTCCAGGCAGCGCGGCTTGTATCGAAGGCCGTACGCTCCACCATTTGTAGCTCGTTCGTACTTGATGGTACACTGTGCGACACTGTTAGCATGAACAGGATATCGTCACTTTTTCACATTTTACTTTGAAAGGATATTGGCGGGCATAAAATGTCACCACCTAGGTTAATGCCCGAAATCCCCTTCGTAACGGCCCACCTAAGATCGATAGCAAATCAAATAAAAATAAGGAGCAAACTAACTTTCCGCGTGCCATAAAAAAAAAAAGTAGAAAAATTGCCAAGTCTTAGATTTTGTGACCCTCAAAACTTGTGATCGCAGGAAGGGGCAATAAACCGAAGATGACTGTCCTTCCCAGTCAGCAATGTTCGCTTATCTCCCGCCGTGGTTAAGGAACACCGATATTGCCGAGGTCACCATTGGCCAGGGCC
>JAZHYW010055863.1:0-20197 GCA_037355805.1 Ixodes ricinus | reverse complement strand
CGTGTCGAAGCAACGCAGTGTTCTTCGCAGTCCTATTGAGAGAGTCAAGATATGTTTTTGCAATAGGCCAAACTGGCTAGTTAATGCAGATCGATTAGCTAATTTTTGAAATATTAATTTGTGCAGAAAACCTCGAACACAAAAGTTGTTTGTAGAATGCATTGAGAATCCTCTCATCGTGTCGTTTCCATAAAAAAATCTTTGAGTGCAAAATTTTTAAAGAAAGCGCGCAAGATTTTTAAAAGTTCCACGTGACTAAGGGCATTAACGTCGCAGTTTGCTAGCGGGTAGTAGCGCAGAAATTTTTTTACATCTCGCGCATCATTATTATGTTTTTTTTAAAGCTTGAAAACATTAGCCAAACAAGGGTATACCTTTATGGAAAAGGCACGATGGGATGTTTTTAACACGCTTTGCAACGTTTGTATCGAAAGGTTTGCGCACAAATTAATATCTAGAAAGTTTGCTTGATGAGTGTTGCAGTGTTGCTACTCCGGAGTTGAAAGAATTTCGGAATCATTCCGCACTCCCACAACCCCGGAATAAAATGGGAATGGATTGCGCCCGGTCCTTATGCGAGCTGTGTCTATCTTTAGCTGGAGACTAAGGCCTGCTGGCATAACACTAGCACACGATCAAAGCAGCTCTTGAAACAGCCTCACTGCACTCGAGGTGACTGACGACGTGATTCTCTCACCAGCTCGTGCTCATTCCAGAGTGAAAGTGGCATCCCCGGTGAAGCAACCAAAACTCGAAAGTTGTACATAAAGAAGGTGTCGTTATTGGCGCCGCGAGACGCGACAAAGCGGCTGCCGTAACCATGCGCAATTACAGCACCGGTCGTAGGCCACTGCCAGAGACAAAGTCATGCCGACCGCCTTTCTCGTATACGGGACTCCTCACTCCAGAGGTGCCCACAGAGTCAAGTGCACAACTAGCTCGTATTTCTGCAACACAGGGGGATCGACGAGCCTCTTTGTTCCCCACTTACTTAACATTACATTTATGGAAAAATAATCAAACTTTTCCTTTGTATATAAAAATGATAGATTTCCTTCTTTTGCATTACTGATTTTATTTTTTGATGACAAATTGTGATGTAACTTTGAGTAAACATGACCTTTTGAGCTGAAATTGGGCTTAGCCTCACAAGTTCTTATGACTAACACGCCGTGCGATTTTTATTGCGATCGGTTAAGTATGTAAAAAGTAGACCCTTCTGGGCCTACTCAGTCCACTTCCAGCTGGATTATCGAACTGGAAATGAGGCAGTCCAGCTGGATTCCAGGTGGGTCCAGCTAGATTCCAGCTGGGTTCAGCTGGAATCCAGCTGGACCGCCTCATTTCCAGTTCCATAATCCAGCTGGAAGTGGACAGATTTTCGCCTGGGCAATTCCCCGACACCAGCTTCGTTAGGTGCGCGCACCGCTCTGTTTCACTGCTGATCACTTCCGCAACTACAGACTTGCAGCCATGAGAGCGTGTACTGCTATGCTTGGCTTGGCTTGACATGGCCTGGCCACTTGGCAACGAAAGAAAATTGGCTTGGTGGCTAGCCGAGTTGGAAGCAGCTTGAGACTAGCGGAGCCGAAAATTGAAGATGCATTCATTATGCGAGGGGAAAAAAAGTCCAAATATTGATGTCTGTTGTGGGGGCTGCGTTCATTATGCGAGTAAATACGGTATGCCTTTAATAATGTTAGCTTTATGCCCCTTTGCCGGCAACATAATGTAACTGTCAAGAGCCATCTTTCAAGTTTGGCAATTAGAAGAATGGAATGGTTCGTACATCCCACAAGTAGGAATGGTTCTAGCTAACATCCCCATTTCTAGGAGTGAAAAGGAATGGAATTACTGGAAACTCCAATTCCTCGGTATGCAGCGGGAATGGAATCAGCTAATCAACCTGCGTTCAGTAGCCAGTTTAGAACACTGCGAAAATTATCTCGAGTTGCTCAATAGAACTGTAAACAACATTGCATTGGTTCGACACACGTAGCATGCACCCCCATTTCTTAGGTCTCGGTGCAAGTTAGCTGAAACACACCTGTCTAAGTGCTGCCACCAGACCTTCCTTCAGTTTCGTTTCCCGAGCCGGCTTGGTTGGGCTGACTATCTTATGAACCTCCCCTCTGGGACGTACCGTCTCCTTGAAGCCCGTGGTGAGCCAGCGGTTCTGGGTGACAGCCACCACCGTGGCGGGTGGGTTGCCCAGGTCCTCAAAGGCGTCCAGCAGCATATAGTCGATGCACACGTCGTGCACCGTGCAGCACACCACCTGCGTTGGGTAGCGCACGTCACGCTGCGTCTCCCCGTCGCAAACTCAGGCACGAGCGAAAAGAAGCTCGAGCTTGGTCATCAAAGCAAACGTGCTAAACTGCATGATGATCGGTTACTTTAGAGCAGTCCTGAAATGTTTTTCACCAATTCTGAGCTACTACTGTAAAATACCGGGCAAGCGCCCACATAAATATTTAGAGATAATCGCGAAAAAATGGGGGATGGGCGCTTGTCCAGTCATCAATTTACACACCAATGTACTGTGCATATTTTCTCAGATCTTACAATTTTGGGTTTGGGCGCTTAGTGTGGTTCCAGCGGATGCTGCGGTATTCTACGGTATGTGTCCATTTGAAATCTTTGTCCCTCATTATGTAACCCACGTTCATTCTTTCGATAATTTTGGTTTCCCGGGGCTTCTCCCTCAGTTCCACAAATACATCACGGTAGGTAACTAATTGGAAAACTTTGTTGTCTGCACAAGATGGCGACGTAGACGGGACTTGATGGGCGAAGCCAGAGTCAAATATCGCTCCAACTGCGATGCCATAATGACGTTACATACGCAAGTCAACGGATGACATCCGACGTCTGGTGTGCTCAGATGCTTGTGAGATGGCCGAGTTCATATTGAGCTCTAGCGTCGCCTATATTACACTGCAATATATTTTTAGGTTTTCTAGCCGTACGCCAACACCATATGTTGTCTGTGCTATGTGCTACCGTATGTCGTGCTACAGAGGAGAGTTTGAGGGAATTGTTTGCAACTTCGATCGGTCAGAGTTGCATACCAAAACGACTGTCAAATGACAAGCCGCGATAATGCTCTTGTTTTGACCAGAAGATTGCTCATCTGCATGCAGAAAAAGGACAAGAAGGCAGTAAATCTAAACGAAATGAATCTCCTTTGCATACTTGAGGAGTGGCATGTCGAGTTATATCTGAGGAAGACTGCGATAAAAGAAAATTAATCGAAAACTCACAACCATAAAGCCGGTTGTGGGAGAATTACTACAACTCCCTAGGACTACACCCATGAAAATAAACGGCCCAAAACAGATGTGCTGACAGTCGATAGGTCACGCACGTGCGTCCCCCTTGCTACTGATTTCGCGATGTTCTGGGTTCAAATCTCGCTGGAATTGTAATTTTTTATTACTTCACTTTTGTTTTATTATAATTCTAACCCAGAATCAGGTTTCCCAACCAATGCGAGCTGCGGCTGGACGAGCGGCATGGTTACAATCATTACAATGGTTCCCAAACGACAGAAGACCCGTATGTGTTCGAAACTGAAACTACATCGCAATCACGTGATGTAGTAGCGTTGTATAGACTATAATACGTGATGCAGTAGCATCATATAGACTAATATAAGAATGCCAATAAATAACTCAATGTTTTTAATCACTCTCAATTTATTATTTGAAGATTAAAGTTTAACATCTGTTCAACCTTGTTGCTCATGCTGCCGTAGGGTATCACACAATCGTTTCCAGACAGTCCAGAAAACATGATTTTTAAACACAATGTACAAAACGCAGACGCAATATTGCGCCGTAATACTTAGGAACCAACGTCTTTGTGGTTTTATAAAAATAAGGCAAGTAGGATCCGACAGGTACGTTATCGTTTTATAAACCTTTTAAGTAACATTTCTCCCTGTAATTACAAAGCAGGGCCTACAGTATCTCAAGCAAACGAGTCGCCAGAGAAGGTCGGATTAAAGAAACAAAGAATATAGATCTCTCCAAGGCGGCGCCGAACCGTCCAAAGGTGAAAAGGTGACGTCGTCGAAGTTAACTGCCTTTTGGTCACAAGGTGGGGGTCGGTTAACGCTGTTGCCGTTCACACGACGTGCGACCCAAAGGGGTGCGCCGATTCGGCAGGTGCGCAGTGCCGACCCATGCGAGAGAGAGGGAGCACTTGCCCCTTGGCGAGCAGCTCCTTCTCCGTCTGCTCCAGGTGCTGCGACTCCAGCACGTAGACCAGCAGCTCGTCGTACGCCTGCAGCGCTTCCTTGGGGTCCTGCAGCACACAGACAGCCTTATCGGCGACAGGTCAAAGGGGGCTACTGAAGCCGAGAGTCGGCTCAGAGTGCCCCAAGAGTGTCTGGGGCTCCTTGCCCCAAATCCTAGAGTTCTGGACACAGTTTTGGACACAGCTCGGCCACAAGTACGAGTGGAGCCAGTAAATGAGCAAAGTTCCGTTCCCCGACTCTCTGAAGGGCGCCACCATTTTGCTGCCTAGCGCGGGGCGGGCGCGATAGTTACGACTAAAAAACTACGCTTCCCGAGTGTTTTTCGGTTGAGACAGCTTACGAGCGCTCGAGACTCTAGCGGAAAACTTTCTGCGGCATTTCGGAAAAGTTAAGAGAGCGCGTGCGCAGCTTTGGTGGGCGCTCAAGGTGCGCAAGCGCATCTGGGCCCACGACTTTAACTGCATGGCCACAGAAAGTTGTCCGCGAGTATAGCAAAGTCACAATTCGTACATGGCGAACACAAAATCGTCGACCACTGCGTAATGGCAGCGTCGTAAAGCGGCAACTGTAGTAGCCTTCGCGCCTTTCCATGCTTGGTTTGCAAAGCGTGGCCACCACTTCGTGACGCTGCCGGTACAGAAAGGTAGACGCTCGGGTGTTCCCCATCGTACAGATCACGACTGTACATTAGAGTAGCTTGCCAAAGCGATTTTGCGCACTTCTTAGGTTTGCTCCGTTTAGCCCACACTGTACAGGATGTTATCGTGCAACTATTCGGCCATAAAAAGCCACATAAATAGGCTAACAGACGGAGTGCAATGAAACTTTGTACAAATGTGTCTTTAGGTGATGCAATTATTATACTCAAATTTCGTAAGAGTAGGCTTCTGGGAAAAAATGTGAGAAAAGAAAAAGTAAAGCCGTTTACAACTCCCTGTAGCGCCGAATTAGAGCGCAGCCCTTGAGGAGGAGGAGGAAGGGTACAGGGGGTCCAAGTGATCTTGGGGGGGGGGGGGGCCACAGGGTCTCAGGGTCTCAGGGGTCACATGACGTCACTGATGACGCCATCAATGATGATGACGATGACGATGCGGATGCCGATGACATCATCAGTGACGTCCCTGATGTCATCAGTGATGATGACGATGCCGATGACATCAGTGACGTCACTGATGACGTCATCGGCATCCGCATCGTCATCGTCATCATCATCACGTGACCTCGGGGGGTCACGTGACCTGGGGGATTACGTGACCTGGAGGGGTCACGTGACCTGGGGGCCACGTGACCTGGGGGGTCACATGACCCCGGGGGGGGGAGGTCACATGACCTGGGGGGTCACGTGACAGACATGACCTCGGGGGTCACATGACCTGGGGGTCATGTGACCTCAGGCAGTTACGCCGACAGCGACGCCGCTCAAGCCGTAAATGGGCACCTAAGAGCTGCGCTCTAAAACGTGCCGTTCTATGCACCGACAGAAAAAAATTGTAGAGCCCTTCCACTTCACGTGAAGATGAAGGACCAGCGAAGCTGTTATTTTTATGGCATCTAGGACGATTCTTATAGGAGGACATCTAGGACGACGTCAAGGACAACTTCTAGGACGAGCTCGAGGATGACATCTAGGCAACCTCAAGGACGACCTCTAAGACGACTTCTAGTACGACCTCAAGGACGTCTAGGACGACCTCTCAGACGACTTCTAGACTACTTTGAGGATGACTTCTAAGACGACCTCGAAGACAACATCTAAGACGACCTTAAGAACAACTTCTAGGACGACCTCGAGGACGACGCCTAGAGGACGATGCCTAGGACGACCTCGAGGACAACCTCAAATACAACTTCTAGGATGACCTCGAGGACGATGCCTTGAGATAAAAAGGATCAGGACCTCACTATCTAATAATGCCAAGGAAGGCTGACTCACACTTGTTGCCCCCTTTTTTTAATTTATTCATACTTGCCACGACCAATGGGGAGTTTTCGGTCAATATCCGCGGACACATTTTTTCCCAGATCCTCGTGCATAACAGCTTCGCTGTAGAAACGTGAACAAACCGTCTGGTGGACGCCGTAGTTCTCGGATGGTGCCACATACGCTCAGTTTGCCCTAAAGTGCTCGTCTCAAAGAAGACTTCAACTTTATATTCCGCATGGTGCCATCCGAGAGCAGTGGCACCGACTAGATGGTTTGGTTCCAATCTTCTTACAGTACATAGGAATAACACATTTTTATTTTCTCGCATTTTTTTCCAGAAGCCTGCACGCAAAATTTGAGCATAATAAATGCACGACCCAGTAGCGTCACTAAAGTCAGCGGCACCCACGGTGGTGGCCTGCCACGACACCCCTCCCCGCTCTCATGACCCGCCGCGACCCCTTTCCCCCTTCACTGCCCAGCTGCACCCCTCTGAGAAGTGCACCAAAGGCACCCCCCCCCCCCCACAGGTGATGCCACCGGCATCACCCAAACAGGCCTTAGTGCAAGGTTTCACTGCACTCCGTCCATTGGCTTGCTTCTACGGCTGAAAAGGTCTTGAGAACGCCTAGCAGTTTGAGAGCTCGGTGCGGCCCACGGGGACTGAGGGTGCGCGAGGTGTGTCTTGGGACACCCACCCTGCCGGTGCGGAGCATCAGTGCACCCAGGATCCGGCTGCCAGCGCTGATGAGCCAGTGCCGGATGCCCTCCTGCTCTGTCAGGTGCTGCACAAGGAAGCCACACCTGTGCATCCTCGAGGCACTCCTTCTTTCGTCCGTCGACTTCGTTGGTGACGTTGAGGTCGTTAACGAAGGACAAAACGACTGGCTTCGGAGAAAACCAATCATCATACTCGCCCATTCTCCTGACCTGGCCCTGTCTACCCTCTTTTTCAACACGGTTTAATAAGAAAAACGAAGCCACATTTTTTTTACCCGCATAAATAAACTGTGCCGTGGAAAGCTGAAGCTTCTAAAGATGCGACGCTAGCAGTGGTGATAGAATGCGAAAGTTTGAGAACATGACATTACCTGGTTCGGAAGATAAAACAGAAAAGCCAACTTTCTTTACGAGGCAATGGTCACCTAGGCTAATTATTAGTCGCAGCAAGAAATGGCCTCGACTGGGATTCGCAACAGACTGGTGCATCTCGGGGTGTGATGCTCACCTGAAATGCAAGCCGCACACAGTGCACCTTGATTAGGTACTCGTTTTCCGATCTGCAGCATAGCATCTCCAACCTGCACAGAAAAATGAAAGAAAAGGATGGGTATAAACGCCTTTGCTTTCCGCCAAAGAAACAAGCGACACACCTTCTGAATGCCTCGACCATTTCATAGCAGCCTGAGGACAAGTGACAGCTAGGAGTTTCTTTAGTGAAGAAAGAAATGCCTCGGGACAATTACATTGAGTGCTAAAACAATGCGTACACAAAGAAAATTTAAAAAATGAGCAGTCCTCCGTGAATCCACACTACAGTTACAGCGGTAGCTGCGACTACCTATTAGACTTTAATGCATCCCTCTATCTTGCACCTTACATGGCAGAACCATTGCCAATGGTTCCACATTGTGACATCATGCAGTGGCATGACACCATGTGACATTGTGACATCACATGATGGTGTGATGTCATGTGACAGCGTGACATTATGCGATGGAATGATGCCATGTGACACTGACATCACACTATGGCATTACGCCATCTGACGTGACATCACATGATGGCATGACACCATGTGATGTCATGCGTATGGTGTAATAACATGTGACATTGTGACACCATGTGATGGCACGATGCCATATGACGACACATGATGGCATGACGCCATGTGATATCATGCAATGGCATGATGCCAATGTGACGATCACGTGGCATACCAATGTCACGTGACACTGTGACGTCACACGACATTATGACGTCACATGACCCTGTGACGTCACGGTGCCGTAATGATATCGACGACGGACGCCTTTCAATGAACTACACCATTTCAAGTAGGGAAGAGCCCATAACAGCTATTGCTGTAAAACCTTGTGGCACAAGCCACAGATGGATGGCACATAGCAGAAAACAGATGGCAACATGAAACTGGCACACTCCATGACAAGTCTTACTATAATCGTTGACCAATTAAGAATTCGGTAGATGCTCAGTCTCCATTGCGGGTATTGTGACTTTGACAACACTTTGTCATGTGTGCAGTCAAAGCTCGGCAGAAGGCAACGGGCAAGTGCTGGAGCGCAGCTCCTGCTAAATTCTCCCCTGTCTCGGGCCATAAGCTTTTCCAGCAACATGACAAGATGAACTTAAAATGCCCGCCTATTACACTCCTAGAAGCTTAGTCAAGTGGTAGCCTAGGAACATTCTGCGATTCGGACTTTAATTAAGATCTCGCAACCACCAAACCATAGCTTTGCAAGTGTTCTCCATCCCACTGAGCGCATTCAAGAGGGCGATTATTTGTGCCATACATTTCTGCGGTCCAATCGAAATATGGCCGCTTTCAGCTCCCAAGGTAAGCTCCCCCACAATGCAAGGAATCACCCGTATGGGGCCGAATTGAGCCACTTGTAGAGTTATAGAAAGAATGTGTCGAAAAGAAAATATTTTTGCAAAAAATGGCGATTTTGGGTTTTAGTGTGCCTTTATCATCCTTAAAGCAACACTGACAGGGCATTTATGCTCTCCGAGGGTTTTTAACTGAACATTAACTATAAGAGCCTAACTACCCAGAACACAAATTGCGGCTCGAAATTCGTTTTCTTTCCGCCCAAAAAAGCAGGTCGAGAATCGGCCGCTTTCAGTGGCCCTTACTCTCTTTTCCATGGTCACGTGGTGTTCAAAGTATATGTACCAAATATATTCAAAGTCGTGGGTCAAATTGTAGAGCCCTTCCACTTCATGTGAAGATGGAGGACCAGCGAAGCTGTTATCTTTATGACGTCTAGGACGATGCCTAGAGGACAACGTCTAGGACGACCTCAAGGACGACTTCTTGGACGACCTCAGGGCAACGCCTAGAGGACGACGTCTAGGACGACCTCAAGGATGACTTCTAGGGCGACCTCGAGGACAACGCCTAGAGGACAACGTCTGGGACGACCTCAAGGACGACTGTCTAGGAAGACCTCAAGGACGACTTTTAGGACGACCTCAAGGGCAACGTCTAGGACAACCTCAAGGACGACCTCTAGGACGACCTCAGGGACGACATCCAGAACGACCTCAAGGACAACTCTGGGACGACATCTGGGACGACCTCAGGACGACTTCTAAGACAACCTCGAGGACGACTTCTAGGACGACGCCTAGGGAAATTCAGCCTTTCCACTCTGGTGAAGATGGAACACAGGCGAAGCTCAGGGGTGAGACAGATGAAAAAGGTTTTGGAGCAATTTTTGGAGCAGAAAAATCTGGATTTTGGAGCAGCCACAGGAGCACAAAATTCTCGTTTCAGAGCAGCAGTTTATGAATTTTGGAGCAACATCGAAGCACAAAAGTCTACAGTTTAGAGCAGATTAGGAGCAGGAAACGTTAGGGAAGCTTTTCACAAATATAAATCATTAAAAATTTTATATAAATCACAAAAATAAGATTTTTTTTTCTTTTTTAATCCTTATTTTGTGTCCACCCTGGTTCCAATAAGTCATCAGTGCCGATACGCACCAAGATAAAATATAAAACAAAACAAAAAAACAGAAAATGTAAACGCGGAGTTTTATGCGCATAGATGAGGATAGGAAACACAGGCTGGCTGCAAAGTTGGGTGGGCACCAGGTACCTCAAGCTTATACGAAATGGTGCCAAAACACAATTGTAGTGCAAAACTTTTTAAAGCGGTGATTCGAGAGCATGAACAGGGAAGCATGGTTCACTACAACCAGACATTGATCGGGCGCTCGCAGAAAGCACGTGCAGATAGAAAGAAACTCCCCACAAAAGTGAGTCGCTGAGTAAATAGTGAATTGGTAGAAAAACTATGAGCACCACATGCACGCTAAATGCTGGTGTGTGACCAATTCATTCGATTGCTCACACACTGGAAGCACGTGTGTCGCCGTCGCCGTGAGTACACGCAAGTACTCACGGCGACGGCGGCGTCCAGCCTGACGGGATTACGGACAGGAATGGACAATTACACGATGAGCACTCAACAGCACTTTCAAGAAAGTGTTTACTCTCAAAACGAAAAGAAAAACTTAGGTTTGCAGCTTGCTCATCTTGATAGCCTGTGCGTCATACCTCCCGCGGCCAGACAGCGAGACCGCGTGACAGCGGAGAGTAGTAGGAAAGTCGGGGAAATGACCACGTGTCATAGGTATTGAAAGGGTACTACAGCTGAAATATTCGAATCTGGCGGTTGCGTGCGCCATCCTGTACCCATGCCGTGTACTTTACTACGACGAGATTGAATGTTGCCAACCAAGCTCTCGTTTCCCGCTAAATCCCTAACGCCGCCGCAAACTTTTCTTTTTTTAGTTTTTTTGAGTTCCTTTGGTGCAGTGTGGCGCGATTTTGACTGATAACGCGTTTTGCCGCAACTAGGCGCAGAAAATTAGGTTTGTATCAAAATGGCGCAATTAGGCGCAGATGTCACACCCCTGGAAGCTGTACTGGCTCGAGCTTTGTGTCAACACGCCACTTGTCCGTGGACATGATAGTGGGGGAAC
Source organism: Ixodes ricinus (assembly GCA_037355805.1). Classification (NCBI taxonomy): domain Eukaryota; kingdom Metazoa; phylum Arthropoda; class Arachnida; order Ixodida; family Ixodidae; genus Ixodes; species Ixodes ricinus. Next base: position 9,279 of record JAZHYW010055863.1, on the reverse strand, counting down.
TAGCCCTTACAGTTTCGCTGTAAAATAGAAAGAATATGAACCCCATTTTGTGGCCTCAAAAAAGCTGCAAATACATTGGGTGAAAAAGAAAAAAATGTTGCACAGATTACAGGAAGTACATGTACTATCATTCTCAACATGGCAACGTACTGCGGGCTGCATGACGCAATGGCGAGCGCACGACGGATTAATGCTGCGATGGAAGGTGGGGCCGCTACTTTGCAATTGTCGCGCGCTGCATTGGCCAATCGATCTTGAAGTGCAGAACATCAAGCGATGAGATATAAATGCAAAACAATCGCACGACAAACGGTGCACACAAATTCGTCATCGTCGTCATCTGCTTCACATACCGGAAAAAGCGAAGAAAACAAAAAACACGGTCGAGTGTAGCCACGTGACTCCCGAGCTTCCGGACTCATGTTTTGTTTTGGTTTTGAGCAGTTGAATTTTTTTGGCTTTATTAAAATATATGTTACTCTGCAGCAAAATATTCATTGGGTAGTCTCCTGACAACACATTAAATCGCCTGGCAAAAATAGAAAAACATTTTTGGGGGGTGTCAGTGTCTCTTTAAATCTTCATACTTTATGCATCAAAAAATAAAGACTGAATCTGGTCGCTGAAATTACCGTATTTACTCGCACAATGAACGCACTCGCGTAATAAACGCACCCCCCAAGTCGGCTCTCAAAATTTCGACTTTTTTTTTTCACTCGCGTAATAAACGCACCTCCAACTCGGACGTCAAAATTTTGACTCCCTCCCTCCACGCGCGAAATGAACGCACTTTTCTATCCTGGTGCAGCGAGGTCGCGAATGCATGTGCAGCGTGAGCGAACAAAACGCCTTGTAAAAGGCGTTAAAAAATAAAAAAGATCCAACGGAAGCAAAAAAAAAAGCATAAAAGAGATTTTTTTTTTTTGCACAGCGCAGTCTGGATTTTGGGTTGCGCGCCGCGCGCAAGGAGTTAGAAAGAGAAGCGGAGAAGCCCTCGCCTAAGCAAAGCGAAACAAAGCAGCTTGCGAAAGGCGGCAAAAAAAAAATCCACAAAACCAAGAAAAAAAAAAAAGCTTTTTTTTTGCACAGCGCAGTTTGTTTTTGGGGTTGCGCCGCAAGAAGATAGGAAAGAGAAGCGGTGAAGCCCTCGCCTATAGCAAAGTGAAACAAAACAGCTTGCGAAAGGCGGCAAAAAAAAATCCACAAAACCAAGAAAAAAAAACTTTTTTTTTGCACAGCGCAGTTTGGTTTTGGGGTCGCGCGCAAGAAGACAGGAAAGAGAAGCGGTGAAGCCCTCGCCTATAGCAAAGCGAAACAAAACAGCTTGCGAAAGGCGGCAAAAAAAAAATCCACAAAACCAAGAAAAAAAAACTTTTTTTTGCACAGCGCAGTTTGGTTTTGGGCGTTGGCGCGCAAGAAGATCAGGAAAGAGAAGCGGTGAAGCCCTCGCCTATAGCAAAGCGAAACAAAACAGCTTGCGAAAGGCGGCAAAAAAAAATCCACAAAACCAAGAAAAAAAAACTTATTTTTTGCACAGCGCAGTTTGTGTTTTGGGGTTACGCTGCAAGAAGATCAGGAAAGAGAAGCGGTGAAGCCCTCGCCTTTAGCAAAGCGAAACAAAACAGCTTGCGAAAGGCGGCAAAAAAAAATCCACAAAACCAAGAAAAAAAAAGCTTTTTTTTTGCACAGCGCAGTTTGGTTTCGGGGTATGCGCGCAAGAAGACAGGAAAGAGAAGCGGTAAAGCCCTCGCCTAAGCAAAGCAAAACAGCTTGCGAAAGACGGCAAAAAAGAAAATCCACGGAATTAAGAGAAAAGAAAAAACATAAAGAGGAGCTTTTTTTTTCTTTTTTCGCACAACGCAGTTTGGTTTCAGGGTCGCGCGCCGCGCGCAAGGAGATAAGAAAGAAAAGCAGAGAAGCCCTCGCCCAAGCAAAGCGCACATAATGAAGATCCTGCCCTCGCCTCCTCCTCGCACTTTGGAAAGAGAAGCGAGAAGCCCTCGAAATGAACACACTTTTCTATCCTGGTGCAGCGAGGTCGCGAAGCATGGGCAGCGTGGGCAAACAAAACAACTTGCGAAAAGGCGGGGAAAAAAAACAAAAACACGGAAGCAAGAAAAAAAAAAACATGGAGAGGGGCATTTGTTTTTTGCGCATCGCAGTTTGGCTTTGGAGTCGCCGCGCCGCGCGCAAGAGATAAGAAGTTACGTCGATTTTTGCGGGATAAAAGGTCCGTTCATTATGCGAGTAAATACGGACGCAAAAATTTTACCTCGCGTAATGAACGCACCCCAACTTTGCCTCGATTTTTCGGGAAAAAAGTGCGTTCATTCTGCGAGTAAATACGGTAGTCAAATCCATATTTCAAGACCTCCCGGCGACCCAAGAAGGCATACCGTAAAATACTAAGCAAGCGCCCACTCAAAATTTCAAGAAAATCATGAACAAATGGGGGATAGGAGCTTGTCCGTCCAGTCATCACTTCTACATAGAAATGTGCTGTGCATATTTTCTCAGATCTTACGAATTTGGGTATGGGCACTTAATTTGGAATGGGTAGATGCACGGTATTCTACGTTAAGTATGGACCATGTTTATATGTGCGGTTCTTCAAATTGTGGCGTTACCTACAATCACAATAATTTTGAGAAGTAGGCCAAGTCATCTCCTCTCCATTGCAATCTTTTGTAGCTTCAAGTTTTCACGTAAATTATAAAATTTTTTGCCGTGTACGCATCTGTGGAATCTTTAGAAATTTTGAGACATCTTATTCACAGTTTGCGCAGAAGAATTTTTGTTCTTAATATTGTCCTATGACAACTAAATTTGTCATGCGTAAGCTTGAGGATATGTAGAATGCAACTATCATGGTTTAATAAGAATGTATATTATTTATAAACATTCAAAAATTTTGTTAGCCCTTTGAAAATTGTGTTTTTGCAATTCTCATTTATTAAAAAAAGTTCTCGTACACTATATTTTTGTTGTTCATTGCACTTAGTGCTTTAAAATTAGCCTGTTTTGCAATGCTTTTAAGTGTGCAGCCAGACCCCACGTGCACACAAGAACATCAGTATTTTTCCCCGTACATTGCATCCAAAACAAACTACCTATATCAACACTAACACCGGATTTACAAAAAGGGAGATCAATCAGTATAGACTGCGAAAATTTAATTCAGTTATTGCAAATACTTTAAAAAAAAGGTTTTCCCTGGCATATGTCCCCTTAAAAGTAATGACACTTCAGCCATCCTGTTTGCTTAAAGTCATTGTTGCCAGCTATCCAAGCCTTTCTCTGAAATCACAGGAGACTCCATTCCATCCTCCAGAAATCTCAAAACAATGCACAACCGAGCAGAGTGATGTCGCCTGAGCTTCCCGACACCATATGCAAAACTCAGGAACAAAAGTTGTTGCAGCTTCCTTCATTCGAACAAATGCAATGAAATGCGGTAGCTTTACAGGATCATTGTTAGCGAAAAAAAATTAGGAAAGGAAACAGTACAGGGATGAAATGGTTGTATCATGCTATACACACATTAGGGATGACGTTGAGGACGGCGTCTTAGAGGACAACGTGCAAGAACGACGTCTAGGACAACCTCTAGGATGACCTCAAGGACAACGTCCTAGGACGTCAAGGACGACGCTTAGGACAATGCCGAGGACGACCTCAAAGATGACATCTAGGATGTCGAGGTTGGTGTCTACGACGACGCTAAGGATGTCAAGAATGACCTCTAGAATGATCTCAAAGACATTGCCGAGGACAACGTCCTAGAGGACGATGTCAAAGACGGCCTTCTAGGACGGCGTCAAGGATGTCAGGTCACATCAGCTTCAGCTACCGTCGCTTACGCGAGCGGAGCTTACGCAATCAGCGCTTACGTGACCAGCGCTTATGAGCTTATGTGAGTGGAGCTTGCACTTCAGCTAAGAGCACTTCAGCCACGGGCGTTATGTGACCTTGAGTGTGGTTGGGCCTATAGAGCTACAGCATTAAAGGGCAACTCCGCTCAATTCCGAAAAATTTAGGCTTACATGTGATTCCATTTCACAAAGTACTACTCAACAGCTCTACGTCTTCGGATTCGCGAAATGTTGAATATTATTTGTGTAATCTTAATTTAAACATCAGCCGATACCGAAACCGAAACTTCGGTTGCGTCAGGCAACATTGGTCTCGTGTCCTCAGAGTCATGGCCACGTCACGTCGAACCACGTGGTCTTGTGACGTTCGTAGGCGCGAGGTACAGGACACGCGACGCGGGTAGGTCGCTTCGCATGGCGAGGATGGTGATGGCCCGGGGGAGAGGGGGAAGGGGAGAACACGAAAGAGGAGAGGGGGAGCGGAGAAACCGGACATGCGATAAACGCGCAGGGCAGCGCAAACTAGCGCATCCGCGTTACGGTGATCACGTGGACGCCGTAGAGCCAACACCGGGAGGAGAAACTCATGACGTCATCGTTCAATTTCGCTCCGAAGTAAAAACAACCAAAACGTGAGAATGACGTAGTCATGCCTTTGGCGTAGTGGTTCAACGTTGGCCGCTCCAACCCCGTCGCATTGACTGCGCTGACGATTGCGCCTCACGTCGCACGCTAGAGTTGGCAGATTTCGGCGACTTGGCTCGTTTGAAAGTTTGCTGGCCAGTTTATTAAATATATAGACGGAATTAGATCGTAATATTTGACATGGGGTCTTCCTATATGATACTGAAGAGGGCTGCATAGTTTTCTAAATATCAAAAATGAAGCGGAGTTGCCCTTTAAAGTAGGGGTGTGCGAATATTAATATTTTCGAATACGAATCGAATACGAATAGTTAGCTTCGAATATCGAATCGAATATAGAATAGTCGAAGACAGGTGCATTTATTCACAGCATTTTTATTTTCACATGTTGGAACTGCAGTTAATTTTTCTTTTGATTTTTGAACTACAGAACTGCAGTTGATTTTTCTGCATGACAACTTGTAATCTTCCCTACAACTAGAATTTTCGTTTTTGTGTTTTTATCCTCGTTAACACCAGTGAAAACACAAAAACGAAAATTCTAGTTGTAGGGGAGATAACAAGTTGTCCTGCAGAAAAATCAAGTGCTGCACATGGTCAGGTAGGAGGCGCTCCCATCTAGCAGAAACTACACGTCCAGCCACAGAAAAAATCTCTCACTCGGCACTGAAATAGCGGGTATTGCAGGTATTTGATGCAAAGCTTCGCCAGACTCGGATATCTTAAAGGGACACTGACAGGGTATTTCTGCTCGCCGAGGTTTTTAGTTGTACATGACATATAAGAGCCCAACTACCCAAAATACAATTTGCGACTCGAAATTCGGTTTCTTTCCGCCCGAAAACCGCCGATCAAGAACTGGCCGGTTCGAATCTCGCTCACTTTCTTTTCCGTGGTCACGGGCCGTTTTCTAAGGTATCGATGCGACCACCAAATTTAATGAAAGTCGTTGGTCACTGAAGGCACACACTCAATATTAAAAATAGAAAAAATTATGAAACCCATTTTTTGTGGCTTCTAAAAAGCTGCAAATACGTTGATTCAAAAAAAAAGTTCCACAGAGAACCGGAAGCATTCAGAGCGTGCGTCGTTTCGCGTATCGTGGGACTCGCGGGGACGGCGATGGCACCGGACGACGGGCGTGGAGACCTCTACTTCAGAACTGTCGTTCGCGGTACCGGCGAATTCTGTCCGCCTTTAAAGAGAAATTTGGGACTGATCAAAACAATTGGTATTCATCCCGTACGACACGCCCGACCACCAAGCCGATTTGCACGAAGACGTCGCCGAGCCGTCGCTCCCTTCTCGTGGCTGAAGAGATCGCTCGCGCAAACTTCAAGCACGACGTGTCTACTTCGAGTTGAATATGCACGCGTACGATTTCTTTACTAGGTGCGAATGTCGCCAATGCGTGGTGCTTCCCGACTTCGACCCGGGAGTGCTTTTGTTAGAGGAATATCGGCAGCAAACTTTCCAACTTACAGTTTACCGGCTGAATTATTACAAGGGAAGAGATCCCCCATTAACGAGATCCCCAGTGAGAGTGACGTCCGCTTCATACGCGGCAGGACCGGGTTCGATCCCCAGTGATGGTGCTTATTTTTTTGTTTTATTTTTCAAACATTTTTCGATGTTACATTTCTTTTTTTTTACAATTATCACTGAAGAAACAAACAAAAAATAACAAACAAATTTTGTGAACGAAACGTTGCTGTATTAGATGGGATGGGATTTCCTTTTTGGCACCTGCGAACTCAATGAAATCACTTTCCACAAAATGCAAGGAGCATACAAATCAGGAAGCTTCCGCTTCCGAGGTGCCCGTAAATGTTCTACGGAATCGCAGCCAGCCATTGGTCCCGATCCCGTTGATCTTTCGGAAACTCTGCCGCATCAATGCCACTTTTTTTCAGCAACATCTTGGGTGTATTCTTTTCGGAGCCGATCATGAAATTAACCACGGGCACTCACTACTCATCTCCAACTCCTCAATGGACAAAACAACTCATCTTGGAGTACAGAACAGCAGCGGAACAAACATAACTGAAAAAGGATCGCAAACAGTTCCCACTTTGCCGCATGTCGTCTGCTACGCAGAGGGGGAAAAAAAGAAAAAAAGTGCACACGGTCGGGTGTAGCCATGTGACTTCCACCACTCTCTCCTCTCCACTCCTCCGACCTCCGTGCGCGGGTTTCGGTTTCGGTTTCGAGCAGTTGCGTCTTTTGGCTTTATTAAAAAAATAAGCTACTCTGTTGCAAAATATTAATTGGGTAGTCCTCCGACACCATAATAAAGCACCTGGCAAAAAATTAAAAATTTTTTTGAGGTGTCAGTGTCCCTTTAAGCACCCGACAGTTCACCACCACACACACGGATCACTTTCTCGCTTTAGCAGTGCCTCCTCCGCATACGCTACAACTTTCTACTTGCTGCAAAGTCACAAGGGCACAGAAACTCGCAGATTACCACTACCGACACTGACGCCATCAGTTTAGGTTGAAGCCGTCATGCAGCTATGTCGCTGTCAATGGGCCTTACTTACGAAAAGCGAAGCGGAAAGCAAAACTCGACGCTTGCGAATACGTTCTGGAATATTCGATTATTTCCGAATATTCGTGTAATAATCGAATATTCGAAAATACCAAAAACTTAGTTCACAGATCGAATACGAATATTAAATCTATAATATTTGATTCTGTATTCAAATTTCGAATATTCGCCCACCCCTACATTAAAGGGAAACTGAAGCGGCTCTGTATTTGCAAAAAAAACACTTCAATTGCCTTTATTCGGCCTTCAGGATCACGAATATCGCGACTATTTTTCAATTTGATGCACAGAGGCTGCAGAAATGAATTTTTAATGTACCGCCAAGCCCCTCTTTCCTGTGGCGCGACGTCAGACTAGGAGTTTTCGGAATCTCTGCTCTCTGCATCTTCAGCGCCTGTCAAAGCTATGATCGTGCACTCTTGCCATTTTCAAAAAAGTCGGAAAGAGACGTCACGCCTGGCGTACCTGGCAAGCTTGCAATTCCGAACGCGCTGCCCACACAGGCGACACGCGCTTGGCGGCCCAAAGATCCTGTGCACGATGTCACCAATGGTCGGAGGTAATTTTATGTTTTCGAGCTTAGTTACATCTTCGGGGAAGACGAATGTGATATTCTAAATTCACGGGATGAAAATATGCCAGAATCCACCTCTAACATTTTTTTTTTTTTCAAGAAGGGTTTCAGCTCCCTTTTAACAGCGGTAGTGCCCACAAGCCAATCGGGAAATGGAGTGTTGCATCTCTAAGAGATTTAGCGGCTCTAGGGCCAGGGGGCACCTGAACGTCCGGCAGGGGATGGCGTCCCTCTCGAGGCAGCTCCAGAGCAGACATGTAGAGCTGGCACTCCTCCAGCGCCATGGGGGACTGCTCCACATCCGACAGGGTCGCCACCTGGGCATACAACCGGGTACCGTTTCACACCCCCATGTTTCCTTTCATAGCACAGCCGCAACCATGGCAAGCCGAAAAGTCGGCCGAAAAGTCAGGAGCAGGCTAAAACTCCAAGCTATGCTAGTGCCCAAATCGGAGTGGTCGCGGATTGCCTACGTCCTCCCGGAGAAACCTTGGAAGATGAGAGGCGCATCACCGAATAAGGAGGTCGTGCAAGATTGCTCCTGCTCATGAAAGAAAGGCGGCCAAGTGGATACGACCGGCTTTGTTCCAGACGTGGGTGAACTATTTGCCGCGCGCGGAGAGGTGCCACGTTTGCACGTCGGTGTATTTTTTAGAAGGTCTTCGTGGATTGGCACGAAATGACCTAATGCAAATGGCCTCGACAACTAGCGTTGCACCATTTGGGACAGATTTCTCGAAGAAGCGACATTAATTTTCAAAACAGAACTTCCGCCAGTTGCACGTTTCTAGTTCACCTGCCAGCACAGGTTGAGAGTCGGTGGCAGGGATGTCCTCACTGTCGATGGACTATATAATAAAAACTAGGCAATACCATAATATCCCAGAACTAAGATTCTGTGTTTTCCGAGTTTATTTTTCGTGAAATCCTGAGGGTGTTTTCCGAGTATATCATTTTCACATAAAATTCAGAGTTTATCGAAGTTTATTTTTTAGATACCCAATTTTCCAGAATTCAGAAATTAATTTTATGTGTTTCAATTTTTCAGAATAAAAAATAAATAATATTCGGACACAAACATACCCCAAATTCACAAGAACTCACCTGTATCAAATGATATTTCGACAGTGCATTTGGCATTGGTGGCCTTGCCATGGCCATACTAACTGTCCCACGACAAATATTGCAAAGAGGTGTTGCATAAAAATAAAGTCAATACATTGAAATACCTACCGTAAAATACATGGAAAGCGCCAACTAAGAATTTCAAGGTAATCACAAAAAAATGGGGGATGGGAGCTTGTCTGGTCATCAATTTTACGTAACAGTCGAGCCAGTTATATCACACTTGAGTATTTTGAATTATTGTTTATATCGAACAGTCCAAAGCATTCCCTTAACAATCACATGTATTAGTATAGGAGAGCGTTGTTTTTCTGTATCAATGTTAACATATTTTTGTATATCAAATTAGCGATATATCAAACTACTTTACGAACCCCTCTGAATTCCACACATCCGGGTTCGACTGTAAATGTATTGTACATATTTTCCCAGATACTTACAAATTTTGGAATGGGCGCTGGGTGTGGAATGGGCGGATCGGCGGCATTCTGCAATAAACAAGCAATACATGCA